>JAAAKG020135432.1:0-13527 GCA_010014905.2 Druon quercuslanigerum
TTTGGTTAAAAATTGAAAAAATTTCTTAAAAATCTATCCTTTTCCCCTGGAAATTCTTTTTTTATATTTTTCGTTAAAAAATAACTCCTTTTGATTAGAAATTCTTCTGCTTAGATACAAATTTTATTATTTGGTTGTAAATTTAACAATTTTGTTAAAAACCCAACCTTTTTTGTTGAAAATTCTACTAATATATTTTTAGTTAAAAAATCAATCCTTTCGCTTAAAAATTCTACTGTTTGGATGAAAATTTTAAAATTTGGTTAAAAATTAAACAATTTTTGTTAAAAATCCACCCTGTCGGTTGAACATTCTATTTTTATATTTTTTGGTTAAGAAATCAATCTTTGTGATTAAAAATTCTTCTTTTTTGGTAAAAATTATATTATTTTATTGCAAAATGAATAATTTTGTTAAAAATACAAACTTTTTGGTTGAAAATTCGACTTATATATTTTTAGTTAAAAAATCAATTATTTCGTTTAAAAATTCTACTGTTTGAATGAAAATTTTTAAATATGTTAAAAAATTGAACAACTTTCTTTAAAATCCATCCAATTTAAAAAAAAAAACATCGTTTTAATTAAATTAAACTGTCTGTATCTTTAAATCTAGTTCTTTTTTGTTGAACAAAATTTTTTTTACCTGGACATTTAAATATTCTAACTTGAATATTCCTTATTTTAGTTGTAAGTTCTTTTGCGTCTTTTTGGTAAAAATCAGCTGTTTCTGATTAAAAATTAAATTAGTTTTTGTTGAAATTTTTTTTTACCTTAAATTTTACCATTTCAGCTCAAAGTTGACCTTTTTCCTCCAAAAATTCAGTATTTTGTAGAAAATTCGTTATTTTTGGGCTAATTTTTAATGTTTTTTATTTAGATTAAAATTTTATTTTGGTTTAAATATCTAATATTACATTTTTGTGAAAATTCATCTTCAGGTTGAAATTTATTAATTTTTGTTTTGAAGTGCAACTGTTTGGTTGAAAATGCTACTATCTTGTTGAAAATTAACATATTTTGTTGAAAATTTGTTCAAACTGTTTTAGATTTATAATTAAAATCTTTTTTGTTGAAAATTATTTTTTTAAACTAAAAATGTAACTCTTAAATTTTTGGTAGATAGAAACCTTCTGGATTAAAAATGTATCTTTAAGCTTGAAAATTATCCTTTTTGGTTGATGATACAATTTTTTTTTGTTTATTTTGTTATTTGGTTTAAAATGCATCTTTCTTGGCTGAAAATTAAATTTGTTTTAAAAAGTTGATGTTTTCGGTTCTAAAAGTCAACTGTTTAAAAAAATTCGTCTTTAGCTTAAAAAATCAATTCTTTCTTTAAAATTTATCCCTTTTGGTATAAATGAATCTTTTTTTTTTTTTTAAATTAAACTATTTTATTAAAAATCTAATCTAATTTAAACCTAAAGTTTATATAGGACGAGCTGCGGACGGCGATAAAAAATTAATTTTTAGTCAAAAAAATAAATAAAAACATGCCCCCAAGATCTAATTTTTAAAATAATTCTAAACAAAGATTCCTGTAAAAAAAAGACCAATTCCCAAAATTTTGAGTTTAAAATTTCATGGGTTTTCAAACTCGGCTTTGGAGACTGAAAAGTGCTGCGTGAGCGTCAGATGAAATTTCGGTGATTGATAAATTTTTTGATCCTCGTTTTTAGCTGGAAGTTTGAAGAGACGATTCTGCCAAGAAAGGCGCGGCCAAACGTTCCGACGCGTCACGTACTATCTTCTCGGGAGGCTTGCCAAGATTTCTGTTTGTATTTGTCGAAAACGAGCATTCAAGAAGAAATTCGCCTACCTTTCTTTCTTTCTCTCTCTGTCAGTGTCAGTCCTGACGTTAACTAATTTATTGAATTTAAAAAAGTTACTTTTTTTCATTTTACTGTTAAGAATTCTAAAATAAATTCCTACCTGGCTTTAAATTGCTCTAAAACAAAGTTATTTTTAAAATAAAAAAAAACTTTTTTTTTTACTACGTTCTTTTGATTCAACATACAAATATTTTTACATTAAAAGAAAATTTATTCGATTTTATTAAATGTCTTCATGTAATTTCTTCTATTTAAAGAAATTATTTGTTTAAATGATTTTCTTGATTTAATACAAAATTATTTTGATTCAAAACAGTTACTAGGAACAATCAAAGAAATAATTTCTTTAGAGTCAGTAATTTGAATAAGCAAATTATTTCTTTGAATCAAAGAAAGATTTTTTTTAATCCACATTACTAATGTACCACGAGATTGCGCAGAACAATTTATTTTTTTATCTTAAATTTTTGTGAAGAATTGCAAATTAGGAAATAACAAATTTCATTCATACACAAAAAATATTAAAATAAACTTTTTTCCTCAGGTGAACAAATAGACCATGCAAGCTTCTTGAAACTCGAGTTGTCGAGTCCGATTATTCAAAAAATATTCCCATGCGAAGTGAAACGAAATTTTTTTTTCTTTTTGCTCTTATTTAATGAAAGTTATTATCTTTTTAAATTACATAAAATTATTTGCTTCATGAGGAAGCCAGTTTAGTCAAAAAAATGTGCAGGTCAAATAAAAAATTATATTTCTTTAATTTAAAGAAATTTTTCGTTTGAAGCAATCAAATATTTTGTTAATTCAAAGAAATATTTGGTTGGAAGGACGGAAATATTTCTTTAATTTGAAGAAAATATTTCTTTAAATCGAATAAAAAAATTGAAAAAAAATTTCTTTAAATCAAACAAATGTTTCTTTGACCGTATATCAATACTAGAATTTCTTTGATTTAAGAAAGTTTCTTTGATTCAAAAAAACTTTTTTCTGGTTGCACTTTGGTTGCAACTAATTCTTTTTCATTAAAAAGTCTTCTATTATTTTTTTGGTAAAAATAAAATAAAATTTTGGTTTTGAAAATTCATATTTTCGGGTTGCCAATGCAAATATTTGTTTAAAAATTCATAATTTTTGGCTGAAATATCCACTACATACTTAGTTGAAAATGAAATGTTTGGTTAAAAAATCATTTTTAAAAATTAAGATTCAACTATTTTCTTTAAAAATATTCGTCTTTTTAGGTTGCACATTTTATTGTAACTATTTAGTAAGAAATTAATTTCTTGGGTGAAAATTCTTATGTTTGGGCGGAAATTCAACTTTTTTGTAGAGAATTCGCCTTTTTGGTTAAAAAACAATTTTATTGTGAATAAAGATTCAACTCTTTTGTTGAAACTTCGTCTTTTTTTTGTTTAAAATTTCTTTTTTTGACAAAAAATTGAACTATTCCATTTCCGGCTGAAAATTAAGCGTTTTTAGTTACAATTTTAAAACTATTACATTCTTAAAAGTTGTAATGATTTGTTAAAAATTTTTTTGACTACAAATCTAAATTCCGTTTTTTAAATTGCATTTTCCAAAAATTAATTGTTTTGAGTTAAAAGTTTAACTGTTTGGTTAAGAATTAACTTTTTTTGAATTTATATTTTCGGTTTGAAGATTCAACTGTTTTGTACAAAATTCACCTTTTTGCCAATTGTTGAAAATTTTATTAATTATATAGAAGACTCAATTATTTCGTTAAAAATTAATTTTTTGGCTCAAAATCAATATTTTTCAGGTTGAAATTCAACTTTTTGGTAGAATTTTTCCCTTTTTTGCTTCAAAATTCAAAAACTTCTTTGAACATTTTTTTTCTTTTGACTGAAAAATATTTCTTGGTTGAAAATTCAACTACTTGTTCGAAAATTTAATTGAAAATTCATATTTTTTGGTTGAAAATTAAACTGTCTTCCAAATATTCGTATATTTGACTTGAAAATTTAACTATTTGGTTGAAAAATTATCTTTCTTAGCAAAATTTGCGTTTAATATTAGTATTTTTTGTAGCAAATTAATTATTTTGTACTTTGTAAACTGGAAACGTGATTTTGAATGCAAAAATATTATTTTGTATAAAAACCAGACTTTTGTCTCTGATATTGTAAAATTACTTTTAATAATTGAATCTTTTCTTTTTTGTTACAGGTAAGAACTATTTTCTGATTTATGGAAGCGATGCTACTGTCTTTTAAAGTAAGTTTAGTTTTTCACCATTTTCTGACATTTCAACAATTTCAAAAGGATTTACAAAAAATTTCACACGATTTAAGGGAAAATAATTTTTAAACTAAGTATAATTTTCATTGGAACAGAAAAACCCTTTTTTCGACTGAGTGCCAAATAATATTTGTCTTTGATTCAATACAGCTTTTTTCTGAGAAGATTCTGAACTTTCAAAAGTGAATAATTTTTTCTTAACTGAAGAGAATTTTGCATGCATGAATTCCTTTTCTTCATTCTTTGTAGCTGGTCGTAAAACTATTTGAGAAAAATACTGAGGGCTCTTTGAAAGTCCAGCTCATCGATTGGCGACGTCGCCATAAGACGGGATATTCGATCGAATGGCAAGGAGTATCGAGAAACGTTAAATTTACTGCTAGGTCGTCTCGTCTTTGAGCTTTAAAGCTACTTGAGTTTGTGAATCCTGAGATGACCTGAGATAATACTTGAATTGACTTCCTATTCTTTTTTTTTCACGGTTGAGACCCTTTCATATATTTTTCTTCAAATTACGTGACTTTAAAAAATATCCACTTTAATCAACTTTTTTGATTATCTCCTCGGGATTTTTATTTCCTAAAATTAAAAAGGTAAGCAATCCAAAATTCCAGAACTAGAAAGGGGTTAATTATCCCTACAATCTGGTGTACACAATTTTTTCTCAATTCTAGAAGAAGAATTCTAGAAAAATCATTATAAGTGAGAGCGGAATAGCGCTACTGTAAAGTTAGCTGACAAGCGTAGCTTGGTACTCACATGCGGAGATGCCCGGCAGAGTGGGGGACGCGAGGCAGCGGGCATTCCCAGCGTGCGCGCGCACGCTTGTCGCTAGTCCAACCGGGGATCTCCGCATGTGAGAACCAGACTATAATCGTCAGCTAACTTTAAAGGAGTCCTAATCTAAGACATTTTGAAGATTTCGAAACATATCTGGAGGATTTAAGGGATTTAAAATTATTTAAAAAGATTTCTAGAGACTTCCACTGATGTCAAGACTTTCAAAAGGATTGTATCTGTTTTATAAATATTACAACTAATTGCTAAAAATTTCATCGGTTTTCAAACAAATTTAAAGATGTTTTCCCGGATTTTAAGGAGGGAGTTTAAATGATTTAAAAGATTTCCCAACAATTTTGGGGGTTTTAAAGGAATTCCAAAAGATTTTAAGTGGTTTAAAAAATGTCAAGGGTTTTTAGAAAATTTTATGGCATTTCTAAAGATTTTGAGATATTTCTAGCGAGCTTTTGAAAATAAATTGAGATAAATTTAAAGCCATTCCTAGCAATTTCAAAGATTTCAAGGGCCAAAATTGAAATTTCAAATGTTGCGAATTGAAGAAAATTGAAAAACGCATTTTTAGCAGTTTAAAATTTAAATATTTAACTATCGAAAGTGAGAAAAAATTTATTTTCACTTGTTAAAAATCTAGGATTGAAAATTAAGTTATTAAATTTCGAAAATTAAGAAAGATTGATAATTGAATTTTTAACAGGTGAAAATTTAATGGTTACATATTGAAAGAAACTAAAAATTGAATATTCAAATTGAAGAAACTTTAATATTTAACTGATGAAAATTGTGGAAATTTGAGAACTGGAGAAAATTTATTTTTCTCTGTTAAAAATTGTACACTAATTGAAAATTAAATTATTGACTGTCAAAAATTAAGAAAGATTGACTATTGAATTTTTTTGCAGTTGAGAATTTATTTCTTGAAGGTAATGTATTTTCATGTGTTGTAAATTGAAGAAAATTGAATTTTCACATATTAAAAATTTATGAAAATTTGGGAAAATTGAAAACTGGAGAAAATTTATTTTCAACTGTTAAAAATTGAACACTAATTGAAAATTCAATTATTGAGTGTGAATAATTAAGGAAGATTGATCATTGATTTTTTTTTCAGTTGAAAATTTTTTTGTTGATAATTAAAGAAAATTGAATATTCAACTGTTAAAAATTGTGGAAAATGTATTTTCCCCTGTTGTAAGTGGAAGAAAATTGAATTTTCATATATTGAAAATTGGAGAAAATTGAATATTCAACTATTGAAAATTGAAGAAAGTTTATTTTAACTGCTAAAAATTGAAAATTGAATAATTAACGTTTAAAAATTGCAGGAGATTGATAATTGCATTTTTAAAAGTTCATAATTTAATTGTTAGATATTGAAAGAAATTAAAAATTAAATATTCAACTGTTGAAAATTTGGGGAAAATTGAAAACTGGAGAAAAATTATTTTCAACTGTAAAAATTAAAAAAATTAAAGATTATTCATTGAATTTTTTTGCAGTTGAAAATTTTTTTGGTAAAAATTGAAGAAAATATAAAGTAGAATATTTTTAACTATTGTAAATTGAAGAAAAATTAAAATTCAATTGTTACAAATTGTGGAAAATGTATTTTCATCGGTTTTAAGGGGAAGAAAATTGAATTTTCATCTATTGAAAATTGGAGAAAATTAAATATTTAACTATTAAAAATTGAGGAAATTATATTTTTAACTGCTAAAAATGGAAAAGGATTGAAAATTGAATAATTAACCTTTCAAAATTGCAGGAGATTTATAATTACATTTTTAACAGTTGAACATTTAATTGCAGCATATTGAAAGAAATTAAAAATTGGAAATTGAATAAAATTGAATTTTCAAATATTAAAAATTGATGAAAATTAAATATTCAACTGTTGAAGATGGGAGAAAATTGAAAACTGGAGAAAATTTATTTTCGACTGTTTAAAATTGAACACTAATTTAAAATTTAATTGTTGATTGTAAAAAATTAAGGAAGATTGATAATTGAATTTTTTTGCTGTTGAAATTATTTTTTTTGGAAAACTGAAGAAAATTTAAAATAGAATATTGTAAATTGAAGAATATTGAATATTTAACTGTTAAAAATGGTGGAAAATGTATTTTCATTTGTTGCAAGGGGAAGAAAATTAAATATTCAACTATTGAAAGTTAGATAAAATGAATTTTACTGTTGAAAATTGAAGAAAAATAAAAACGAAAGAAATTTAAAGAAAATTGTAGATCGTGTTTTCGCAACAGTTTAATATTCTTCAATTTCCAATTGCTAAATTGAACATTAAAATTTATTTAATAAAAATTTCTGTCCACGAAACGAAAGTGTAAAAGTCAATTTTTTTCGAAATTAATTAATAGCCATTCAATGGACTCTTATTAGGAAATTTTTGAGATTTCAAAAAAAGATCCCAACTCTGATCATCTCCTTATATCTATATCCAATTTGTAAAAAAAAAATCTTTGGGACGAGTCACTTCGTATTTAAAAATACAACCCTTCTTACGAAAATATTGTTTGTTATTTTCTGCACGTAAAAATGATTTTTTAATCTTCCCAATAATTTTCCCCCTTTTCGTGAAAAAATTAATAATACTTTCTCTTTTTCTCATTTTTGAGCTTTGACTCTAATTTCTAAAACTTTTGACTTGTGAAATCATTTAATGAATGTAGATTGCAGGCTAGGATAAAGAGAATGTGGCTTTCGCGAAGCTCACTTTTCGGGAGAGTTGCCAAGAAATTCTGTTTATAAACGCCAAAAACAATAAAGCCGACTGCTCAGATCGCGAAGAAAGTTTTCACCACCGGAAGTTCGCCGCTCTCTTCTTAACGTATAGTATTCCCCTTGTACCTTGACAATTTGGCATCTAAAAACGATTCCTTCTCGGAGAGTTTTCATATTTTTTGGCCATACATGAGCACATCCATGTCACATCAGATTTATTTCCGCCACGTTCAACTTTATTCACTATCTTCTCATACATTTTATGGACATTTTTCTCATACATTTCACTGTTTTCAAATCAGTTTTTTTTACTGATT
Source organism: Druon quercuslanigerum (assembly GCA_010014905.2). NCBI lineage: Eukaryota > Metazoa > Arthropoda > Insecta > Hymenoptera > Cynipidae > Druon > Druon quercuslanigerum. Next base: position 7,948 of record JAAAKG020135432.1, read on the forward strand.
CAAATAATGGGGATTCGACCACTGACAAATCTGTCAAAAGTGATTTTTCAGATCAGTCAATCTGTCGAATTTTTATTTAAAATATAGGTCGAATTTCCACCAAAAATGAAATAGTCAAATTTTCAATTATTAAAGTTGATTTTCAAAAGAAAAAATAACAAATTTGTAAGAAAAATGTTAAATTTTTAAAAAAGTATACGAATTTTATACAAATCAGTTTCACGTTCAACAATTTAGTTGAATTTTCATAAAAAAAGAATTTTTAATCATAAAGTCTATTTTTTAACTAAAAAATATTAATGTTCAACCAAACCGATGAACTTTGAACTAAAATGATGGATCTTTAATCAAACAAATTTATTTTTAACAATGTAGTTTAACTTTCAACCAAAAAGTTCAATTTTTAACAAAAAAATATAAATTTTCAACTAAAGATATTCTGTACTAAAAAAGATTAACTTTAAACAAACAAAAACAAATTTTGGACAAAGTAGATGATTTTTTAACCAAACGACTATTTACCCTAAATAATGGATCATTAACAAAAATAATAAATTTTTTAAAAAGCAGTTCAAATCTCAACCAAGTAGTTATATTTTCAATAAAAAATATTAATTTTCAACAACAAAAAAGTTGAATCTTCAATCAAGCGAATATTCAAGTAATAAAAAATCGTATAGTTTTATTTTAAAATAACAAAATTATTGATTAACAAAGAAATCTGTAAGAACTAGTTAAAGAAAATTTTAATTTCAAATAATATATTATTAACGAAATAAATGAATTTTTATGAAAGCTGTTCAACTTTCAACCAATTATACTTGAATTTTCAACTAAAAATAAATAAATTTCTTAACAAAAAGATTAATTTTCGACCAAAAAGACGAATTTTGAACAAAAATTTCAGGCAAAAAAATTTCCAACGAAGAAAATAATTTTTCACCAAGAGGAACATTTTTCTACAAAAAAGACGAATTTTCAAAAATCTATAAAAAAAATTTTAATTTCTTAAAAAAAACTGAATAAATGAAGTTTTAACTAAAATGATGAATTTTTAGCAACAAAAAAATGTATTTTTAACAAAGTAGTTCAACAATGGAAATTCAAACAAAAAGGACAATTTTTCAAACAAAATAGTCGAACTAAATTAAGTTTTACTTGAATTTTAGACAACAAAAAAAAACTTCATAATGCCTTTACTATATTAATGTATTTAAAAAAACTATCATTCAACAAAATAGTAAAATTTTTAACCAAACGAATTTTTACGAAAACAAAAAAAATTATATTTTCCAACGAGAAGAATTATTTTCAACTAAAAAATGCTAATTTAAAATCAAAACAAATTTTCAACCAAACAGATAAATTTTAAACAAAAAAATATACATTTTCAATTAAAGAGATTAATTCTGTAATAAAAAATATTAACTTTAAACCAAAAAAACGAATTTTAGACAAATTAGATGAATTTTTAACGAACAAAAAGAATAAATTTTTTAGAAAACAGTTCAAATTCCAACCAAGTAGAAAAAATTTCCAATACAAAAAAATTAATTTTCAACAACAAAAAATTATTTTTCTACCCAAACATACAAATTTCAGCAAATTAGTTAAATGTTCAATTAAACTAATATTCAAGTAACAAAAAATTTTATAGTTTCATTTAAAAATAACAAAATTATTTATTAACAAAGAAATCGTTAAGAACTAGTTTTATAAAAAAATTTCATTTAAAATAATGCATTATTAACGAAAGAAATGAATTTTTAAGAAAGCAATTCAACTTTCAACCAATTATACTTGAATTTTCAACTAAAAAAAAATACATTTCTTAACAAAAAGATTAATTTTCGACAAAAAAGACGAATTTTGAAAAAAAATTTCAGGCAAAAAAATTTCCAACGAAGAAAATAATTTTTCACCAAGAGGAACATTTTTCTACAAAAAACACTAATTTTCAAAAAACTATGAAAAACTACTAACAAAAAGAATTTTCGATCAAATACGAAAATTTTGAAACAAGCAGGTGAAGTTTTAACTAAAATTATGAATTTTTAACAAAGTAGTTCAACAACGGAAATTCAAACAAAAAGGACCATTTTTCCAACAAAATAGTCGAACCAAATAGTTGATTTTTTAACTGAAAAAAATTAATTTCCGACAATAACAAAAACTATATTAATGTATTTTAAAAAACTATCATTCAACAAAATAGTAATATTTTTAACCGAACGAATTTTTAAGAAAACAAATCAAATTAATTTTCCACGAAGAAGAATTATTTTCTACCAAAAAAGATGAAATTTTCCACAAAGACAAGAATTTTCAACCAGTGTGGAATTTTCAACTAAAAAATATTAATTTTCAATCAAAACAATTTTTCAACCAAACAGATAAATTTTCAAACAAAAAATACTAATTTTCAAAAAAAAAAAAATTAAATCTTCCACCAAAGTATTGAGTTTTTTTTTTACTAAAAACGATTAATTTTAGCCAAAAAGAAAAACAACTAATATTCAGCAAAAAACTTAAATTTTCAGCGAGAAGAATTTTTAACCAAAAGCATAAATTTTCAACTAAAATTATGAATCTTCAAGAAAAAAGACTAATTTTCTAAAAAAATAGTTGAATCCTCTACCGAAAAGTTGCGTTTTGCACTAAAAATATCAACTTTCAACTAAAAAATTTTAATTTTCATCAACAAAATAGTTCCATTTTCAACGAAACAAATTTTCAAACAAAATAAACAATTTTCCACAAAGAAGATTAATTTTCTAACAAAAAAGATACATTTTCCACAAAGACAATAATTTTCAACCAGTGTCGAATTTTCAACTAAAAAATATTAATTTTCAACCAAAACAAATTTTCAACCAAGCAGATAAATTTTCAACTAAAATTACAAATATTCAAACAAAAAAGACTAATTTTCGAAAAAAAAAGATTAAATCTTGTACTAAATTGTTGAGTTTTTAACTAAAAAACATGAATTTTAACCAAAAAGAAAAACAATCAATGTTAAGGAAAATAGTTAAATTTTCAAGGAAAAGAATTTTTAACCAAAAGCATAAATTTTTAACTAAAATTATGAATCTTCAAGAAAAAAGACTAATTTTCCAACAAAATAGTTAAATCCTCTACCAAAAAGTTGCGTTTTGCACTAAAAATATCAATTTCAACTAAAAAATATTAATTTTCATGAACAAAATAGTTCAATTTTCAGCGAAAGAAATTTTTAATCAAAATAAAAAATGTTCGACAAAGAAGATTAATTTTCAAACAATAAATATTAATTTTCAACCAAAACAAATTTTAAACCAAACAGATCAATTTTCAACTAAAATTATAAATTTTCAAACAAAAAATACTAATTTTACAAAAAAAAAAACAAAAAAAAAAGAATTAATCTTCCACCAAAGTATTGAGTTTTTTTACTAAAAACGGTGAATTTTCGCCGAAAAGAAAAACAAGTAATATTCAGCGAAATACTTAAATTTTGAGCGAAAAGTATTTTTAACCATAAGTATAATTTAACACATAGAAGATTAATTTTGTACCAAGATTAAAGATGAATTTTTAACAAAGTATAGTAAATTTCAACTAAAAAATATTAATTTTCAACAAAAAAAAACAACTAATACTGAACAAAATAGTTCAATTTCCAACGAAACAAATTTTTAACTAAAGTAAACAATTTTTCATAAAGAAGATTAATTTTCTAACAAAAAAGATGAATTTTCAACTAAATCAGATTAATTTTTAAACAAAAAGTTTAATTTTCATCTAAGAAGTTTAAATTTAAAAAAAGCAAAAAAAAAACAATGAATATCAAGAAAGTAATTAAATTTTTAGCCAAACAGATAAATTTTCAAGTAAAATGACGAATCTTCATCAAACAAAAAAAAAGAATTTTTATCACTGTAGTTCAATTTTTCAAAGTGAAGGAATGGACAAATCAGTGATTTTTAATGATCTCCAATGTCACTTTTTATAATTAATAAATTTAAATTTAAATAATTAAAATTATAATAAAAAAAAATTAATTTTCTATTTTATTAAAGTAGATGAATCAGTTAATGACCTGTATTGATTTATCTGTTAAAAAGACTATTTTGTCAGTATAAATAAATTATTTTTGAATCAAGCAGCATCCTTGACTAATTTAATCAGTCAACTCTTGACTGATTTAAATTTAGGGTGGAAAGGATAGCATCAATGCAGACGTGCAACCAGCCGGTTGCATAAGGAAAGGGAATTGCTATTGACAGTGACACAAGATACCTGCTGAAAAAGGAAGAAGAAGAAAAAAAAGAGAGAAAAAAAGGTGGACAATCCGTGAGGTTTCGCATTTCCGAGTCGCGTTTGCTATGCAGTTCACGCGACTCGCCGAGATCTTCAGAATGACCGGAACATGGCGGGTCCATTAGTCGTCGGAATGGAAGGTCGAGGCGGAAAAGTTTTGACCGGAAAAGAGAAAAATCCTGATTGAAGATTCCGGAAATCAGTTGGCAATTACTTGGTATCTTTGGTCGAGGAAATTTCCGTTGCTAAGTCTCCTATCGTTTCTACTAGACTAGAGTTACTAGAACTAGACAATAGAGTAAAAAGCGTCTCTTGGCATTTATTCCCAAACGATTTTCGAACCTTCTTTTATCTGCTTATTTCAGAGAAGAAAGTACCCTTAAGCTCCTTTCTACTTTCTTTATTTTATTACATTTTCACAACTAAAGCTTCGTTGGTTTGGTTCTTCGAAAAAATGGATGGAGGAAGTCAATTGTTATTAACTTTTTTTTAATTGAATAAACAAATGAAAACGGTTGAATTGACAAACAAAATATAATTTTTGAAATAATTACCAAATTTGCAGACGAAAAAAATTGTTTAAACGCTTGAAAACTTGTGAATTATTAAATATAAATAATTAATTTAGAAAAACTAAAAAAAACGTCGTCCCTAGCATGAATTTTACATAAAACTGATATTTTTTATTTTGGGGGGCATTTTCCGGATTAAAAATTAAGTTATTATCTTTCGAAAATGAAGAGAGATTGATAATTGAATTTTTAACAGTTGTAAATTCAATTGACACATAATGAAAGAAATTAAAAATTGAAAATTCAAATGCTGTAAGTTGGATAAAATGTTTAAATATTGAAAATTGAAGAAAATTTAATTTTCAACTGTTGAAAATTGTGGAAATATGAGGAGTGAAGAAAATTTATTTTCCACTGTTTACAATTAAACACTAATTGAAAATGAAATTATTGACTGTCAAAAATTAAGAAAGATTGACAATTGAATTTTTTTGCAGTTGAAAATTTATTTCTTAATGGTTGAAGAAAGTTGAATATTCAACTGTTGAAAATTGTGGAAATAGATTTTCATCTGTTGCAAATTGAAGAAAATTGAATTATCAAATATTCAAAATTGATGAAAATTGAATATTCAACTGTTGAAAATTGTGGAAATGGATTTTCATCTGTTGTGAATTGAAGAAAATTGAATTTTCAAATATTCAAAATTGATGAAAATTGAATATTCAACTGTTGAAAATTGTGGAAATGGATTTTCATCTGTTGT
>JAAAKG020135433.1:0-13526 GCA_010014905.2 Druon quercuslanigerum
GACAGGAAAATAGGATTAAAAAAGATAGCGGAAATTTATTATTAACCAACGGATAGAAAAGGATAGTGGTGGATAAGTGGAGGATTTATTTAGATAGAAAGACTGGGCATCACGAAGATAGGGCTATTTTATACCTCAGAAAAGATAGAAAAAGATTCATTGACATAAGAAGATAGGGATTGAACAAGGATTTGGAGTGGAAAAAAGGATACATGTGGATAAGTGGCGGATAGCAAATGATCGAAGGGATAGACCTGGGATCAAGATGGATACATTGGTTCTTTCTATTTCAATTTTAAAGATAGAAAATGATTCAAACGGATAGAGACTCTATCCATTTACTTTCAGCAGGGATTAGTGATTGATGTGTGACAAAGTGATTAAATAAAAAACTGTTAATAAAGCCAAAGAAACGTTATGCATTTATTTTGTGATACGGAATTGAGCTATTGTGTTGACAATTTATGTTCAAAAAAATATCTTTATGAAGTCTTGCGAAGAAAATATCTATAGATAGAGTAAAAAGGGGCAATAAAGTGCACGTTCGTTTGAATGCTCGTGCGGTCGTAATTTTTAAACGATTACGGCGAGCGAGCATGCATTGGAAATATAATTTTTGCTGGTTTACGACCGAAAAACTAAAAATACCCGTTTTGGACCTTTCCAAAATTTGTGGAATAATGTAGTGCATTACTTTTCGGAAGTAATCAAAATACTAGAATGTATCAAAAATGATTGTGACTGGTTTTATTTGAAAAAATTAAGTATCGTTATGGAGTCCTCTCAAAAATTCCAGAATTCTTGATAAATTCATAAAATTTCAAGAAATTTTTTTAAACGTCTCCAAAACTTAAAAATTTAATTGTGGGTAACAAACCTGAAAATTACAAAAAAATATTCACAATACTCCGTATAGTATACTACATTTCTCTAAAGCACTTCTGTCACGTCGACTTCGGCATCTCGGTGAAAAACAAAATAATCGCTGAATGAACACAATTTTCATGTTCGTCGAAAGATTTCATTTGATAAAATACGTACCTGATATTTTTTCACGTGGAATTAATATTTTTCCTGACGCGACGAAGGGAAATGTTTATCGTTTTGAAAACGCTCGTTTTACGAACGACACCACAACTGTTATGACAGATACTGGCGACAACACTGACGATAGCTGCAATGACATGCATGATCATCGTGTGTTGCCATGAATCTACTATACCAACGGCCAGTAATTTCTTTAATTCATTTAGTCAGTGCAGCCAATTCATTACATTACCCCCCTCTACTATAATAAAACCCCTTACCTAATCTCATGAAGTATTTATTGATCAATAATTGCTAAGCAATTTTATTCTTACTGGAGAATCAATTACTTTTCTGCGGAAATTATAAATTATTTACACTTGAATATGAATAAGGCACGAAGGAGGCAATGCTTATTTTAATAATTGAATGACCAATTCGTTCGTATATTATTTATGGAACCAAAACATTAAAAATAATATTGTTTCTCGGCTCTAATTGTAAGGGGTAGGAAAAAAGTTTGCTTCTTTACGAGTGGGAACGAGTGCGAATCTTAACCCAGAGAATAATTCCAGCGCACCAGGTGCGCTTGGCGTAGGTACGCCGTGCATATTTTCACGCACGAAATGCGTTCAAATCAGCAAGCAGATGTATCGTCCATGGAGGCGCATATGCCAGGCATGTCGTGTAACGCACGTGCATGCGCTCATGGCGCAGGCACTCGGTGTGCGTGCGAAGAGGGTCTTGAAACGATTTATTTATAATAAAATAAAATACAAGAAAGAGTTAATTGAAAAGTTTTATATCTGAAATGGAAAATTATGACATATTTAATGAGTTTACTGAACTGAATTAGGTTAGGTTTTGATTTTATCAATACAAAAATTAGATGTATACAATTTTAAGTTACAAGATATCAAGTGTTTGTACGCCAAATGGTTCCCCTTCCGTAATTTATTCAGTTCAAAGCGTCAATCCACCGAACTGAGATTACTTTAGAGTCGTTAGACTTTAGATAAAAAGCAGTATAAAATCCACCAGTGATGACAATGTGGCTAGTATGAGCTACTGCGCTTGCGTTACGGTCGCGCTTACCTTTTCCGCGATTAGTGCTACATTCAAAATGGGTATGAAAAAGAATTCTTTTTATAAGATAAATAGGAATTACAAAATGAATAATTAAATATTCATTATTTTGTCTGGACTGTCTCAAAATATTTGGTTGAAAATTTTCTTTTTATGTTTCGATTTCATACACTTTATTTAGTTAATAATAAGTTCTTACAGGCTTTTTAATGAACTTGACTCCTCCTATTTTAAAGCATTCATAGTGCACGCGTGTATGCTTCGGTTAGTTCGGAATTCCGTCACGGGGTGATTGTACACATGCTGACATTGGCGACGCATTGTGCACGTACTAAAGGCGCATCCACAGAATGATCTTAGATGCAGTTTCTGTAGTTTTTCAGCACTTAAGCCAGTATCTGTCTTCGTAGTCTTCTATCCCATATGCCTTCTTGCTTTACAGCTTTTACTTTCGCTCCGATTACATAAAAACAAATAAATGAAGTAGGAAGATAAATAAAAATATATTTTTAGGAATGGATGAATTTGTTAAATCTTTTTTGTCACTACAAGTTTCTATTCAGTAATGAATCTCTATAATGTACCTCGTAAACGCGACTAAAGCATACTTTACTCTTTTACAATTTTTAAGTTCTACGTAACCTATATCAAACATCTTCTCCGTCGATTTCTTTACTACAATTTACAAAATCACAAATTTAAAAAAGCACGTAAACAAAAACAGAATGTTTATTCTTCCTGAGAATAAACCCGACAGCCGACCAAATATTATACTTTATTTAAAAAAAAAGTATTAATGATCTTGGTAAAAATCCCTCTACGAGGATCGGTAAAATAGAGAATTACATTATTTACTATAGCAAGGTGTCTTTCAGATGCCTATTTTACCAGCTGAACATAACCGTTATTCGTACGTTTTCGAGTGAAGGTTACCTAGATGCCTACCTTGTCGGCTGAAGGTAACCCGAACCTCTAATTTATTAACGTGAGATACTGTAGATGTGTATCATACAATCGGTCGGCAATGACGGTTCCTGTCTTATCATTGGTTGATAATATAGTTTTTCTACTAGTTATCTAATCAATGTCCATTAGAAAAAACACGGCCTGTTTTTTCGAAGCTTAATTTAGATTTGAGCCCAAAAGTTTTCGATGCGATTAGTATCGGACGACTCAGATGGTCAATCTAAAGTGACGATCTTTCGCCCAATCGAGAAGTTTTTGGACATGTTTTTCACTCTTATCAGCATTGTCTTCCGCAAAGTGCTTACAAATTTTAAGTTATGCACAAGCCAATGACTGCGAATCGTTTCGTGCAATTTTTCCAAACCTTTTTGAGACCATTTCCGCGCACTTGCACGCAAAGACGCTAACGGATTTTAAGAAAACAGGGTCAAAATAATTTTCTCATCTTCTTTCGACACGGTGCCAATAGAGCCATGATTTAGATAGTCAGCGACATTTTTAACCTCTTTGTAACGATTCGCCAACTTGCTAACGAACTGCTTCGACTCTCGCATGTATTTTGCAGCGTGTGCGAAAATTAATACGACCGATTCGAAGCGAGAAGCGTAAACGGCACTCATTTTGCTTTTTCGGGAAACTGCCAGAATCTGACTAAATATCACAGGAAGATCACCGGCTGAAGTGGTTTTATCCCACTGCATTGGAGACCTTTCTGGATCTCTAAATTTTGCTAGATCTTTGGAGATAATAGTTGCATCGAGCATTCCGATTTCTTCGCCATAATAAGTCACAGCAACTAGAGGAAGCAAGATGTACCAATGCTCTGAATGCTATCGCTCGATAGACGCCAAGACGAGATGCCAATCTTGGACTGTCATGATTTCAAACTACTATCCAACTGTAAAGTTCAATAATAAAGGGTAAGTTTTAAAATTAGTTTCGTATTTCATATTGAAATACCCCGAAGTATGACACTGACAATCAGTGATATTTCACTGCTTCAGTCAGTAGGATTCCGTCACTAATTCCGCCACCAATCATGAATATGAAAAACTGAATCTTTATCGGAATAGAATTTTCATCCCAAAAATTTATTTTCTCCAAAAATAAAAAAAGTCTACAACGTTCACCATCTGAGACATAAAGTGAAAATGAAAAAACCCGACATTTAGCGAATGTGACTCCAACGGGAAATAGAATTAACTAAATTTCACTGAGCAGTCCCTTTCCTCTCCCTTATACTATGATCATAATTTCCTTTTTCCAATTTGAACATCATTTGTGTTATTTCAAGTATAATTTATATTAAAGAAGAGCTATTATTTAAATACGTTTGCAGAAATTGATCTTCTTTGTACTACAATGTTATCAAAAAAAAAGTCTCGTTTTACGCAACACATTTCGAGGAAGTGATGATGTTCGTACCTCTTAAAATATGTAACACGAAACTTTTATCACCAAAAAAGAGATAAGAGGATAATTTACATCACCGCGGGCAAACATATTTTTTTAAGTACACGAATTTCATAAGCCCTTTCTCAATAGTACCACACTGGCATTTGTATAACCTTCGCGCGAAATTATTGAAAAAGTCGAATCCGAACTTCGCGCGAGCAGGAGAAAGCGCAGGAGTAGGGGCAGAGCCCGAGCCTGCATTGGGATTAGCGGCACTATTGTCAGCAGAACTATTGAAAAGGTGGAGTGTACACTGTAAAAAAATTTGTTTGTAAATTAGATGGCATTGAAAAATTTTACATTTTCATGACTATGAATCTAACCAAATTCCGTTTTTGTTAGAATGCGCTTACGGTAACGAATTTACAACAGGAAAACCAAAGTAATTATTAAATTAAATTGAAAGGTTTACTGCTAGCACTATTTATACGAGGACTTTCCGTCTTATTATCGACAGGTGGATATCGAGAGTTGAGAGGATGAGATGCGGCTGAGTGGAGGAGGTATCGCTTACGTAGGGATTAAGAATACGCTACTGGGACCAGCGAGCGAGATGAGTGGTCTCGTACTGGGCATGGTGATGGAGACACTGCAACTTGAGGGACATCCAGGTGATCCTTCTTTGCTCGAGCAACGATCAAATCGATGCAGTTAGGGAGATGTGACTTAGGTGGAATCCCGAGAAGATGTGTCTCACTTGGTCTCGCGGACCGTACCTCACCTCGCGGTTGTGAGGAAGTTTGCGCGCGAGAATCGTTTTGTCGATAGAGTTGAGAGGGGCTTCGCATTGCAAGAAAGACTTTAACGCTTTTACGGGAAGCTCGACTCGACATTGTAAGTGTTTGGAAAGCTCAAGGACTCAAGGAAAGAAAGAAGAAATTTGGATACCGGGTAGGAACCCATTTAGTTTCTCAACATCTATGACAGGTTCTTAACTTGTTTGAATTTCAAAAAGCTGGAATTGAACCGGATCCTAACCGGTCTTTATATAGGAAATGGTTTCAGAAAAAAAAGTTGTCCAAATCTTCTAAACGGTCCAAACTGGCTTCTATCTGATACCGGCTTCTGAAAGGCACTTAATACTCGAGTGTGCAGTAGCCAGCCGAAACTGGTTACTATCCAGCGATCGAAGACAGAAATAAAATATTGACGACGATCCAAGTTAGTTTCAGATTGGTCTCTAACAGGCTTCTAAAGTTTAATTGAAACTCGTGTCCTCTCTAATTGATCCTAACCGGGTACTATCCAGCGATCGAAAATATAAATCAAATATTTTCAAAGACCAGAGTTAGTTTCTAACTGGTCTTTAACCAGGTTTCAAAAGGCACGTAAGACTTGTGTGATCTCTAATCGTTCCCAATGGAGTTCTATTCGTAATTTTGGAACATAAATTAAATATTGTCAAAGACCAAAATTAGTTTTTAACTGGTCTCCAACTGGTTCGTAAAAACGAAGTTAGTTATTAACTGGTCCCTGACCGGATTCTAAAAGGCACTTGATACTCGCTTATTTAAACGGTTCTAAGCGGATACTATCCGGCGATTGAAAACACAAATCAAATATTGTTAATGACTAAAGATAGTTTCTAACTGGTCTCTAATTGGTTCGTAAAAGGAAGTTGACACTGGCGTGTGCACTAACCGTTCCTAGGTTGGGTTCTATCCGGTGATCGAACACAAATCAAATACACACAACTAGTCTCTAACCGGATTCTAAAAGGCATTTGATACTCGTGTGCTCTCTAATCGGCCCTAACCGGATACTACCCAGCGATCGAGAATATGAATCAAATATTGTCCAAGACCGAAATTTGTTTCTAATTGGTCTCTAACCGGTTCGTAACAGGCATTTGAAACTCGTGTTTGCTGTAACTGGTCCAAACCAGGTGCTATACAGCAAAAGAAACCAGAAATTAATATTTTTAAAACAAAAGCTAACTTCTAACTGATCCCTAACGGGCTTTTAAAATGCACGTGACACTTTTGCTGTTTCCCACCGTTCATTACTGAGTTTATTCGGAAACCAACAACTCTTTTCATCATCCAAAACCGTAAAATTTTCTTTATGTAACAGAACTTATTAACATAAAATCGAAATTATCTACGTGTTTTCCTATGTATTTTTAGAGTTGATATGTAGCAAAGTGAAAGTTATAACGTGTTTTTATGTATTCATTTGTACTTTTCTCTGCCACGTGGTTCCCCGGTAAGAAGGCTTGCATTAAAAGGTATTACAAATTTTAAATCTCTAAGAATGCCTTTACTGGGTAATTTCCTGGGATTCCAATCCCTTTCAAAACCGACCGGAGTTGCCAAACGTAACCTTAAATAAATTAAAAACACCATTTTCGTTTGGAGCATTTGAGCGCGCTCCAAAATCATAAAATAAGACACTCGCCAGAAATCTATACTTTTTCCTACTAGCTATGTAAAATGTACTATTTTATAATAGCCATAGGTTTCCAAATCTCTCTACTGTATTATTGTTATAAAAAAATAAATAAAAGTAGCAAAATGTGCTACATTAAAAAGAATTACAATTTGGATATTTCTTGGATGCTTTTTTGCTATCCAAAAGGATTTAGAAAAATATTCTTACCACTGGATACAGAAAGGGATTCAATTTTAAAAATATCTCCTGCTACTCTGAAGATTCAAAACAGGAAGAAAAGAAGTGTATGCAGAAGTATTTACTACTTGTCACGTTACCACTAGATGCATGTAATTTTTTAATACCTTTAATGCAAGCCTTCCTCTTGGGTCTGATGTAGTTTCCTACGTCTTCACATGGTGAAAATATAACATTGTTATACGTCTACCCATTACTCTATATCTGCATTAAAGCTCTTGTGTGTTCGGATTGTTTTTGCGTGTTCATTTAAAAACTAAAATTATTTGTTTTAAAAATACAAATATATTTGACTATCTGAAATTATTGTATTATGAATTTTGAGTTTATATTAACCTTCATTTCTTCAGCAAGGTCCTTGGTCCTGTAATTTAAATCAGTTTTTTCACTGTAGAACTGGTGTAAGTAGAAAGCTTGTCTTTTAACATTCCAAGTCCACGCTCAGTCATTAAATACACTTCTCTGGGGTGAACGAAAAAACATTTTTATGAGGTCAGCTTCTGGATTGCAACTGACACAAAAGTATTAAAATAAATTCAAGTGTTTTCTAAAATTAATGATGGCTATTAGTTTCTTTGGGCTAATAGTGTTATAAATACAGTCAAACTCGGATATAGCGTGCCCGGAGAAAGTACTTCCGAGCATTGACGCCCCGTTGCCACTATAATTTTTCGGAGTTGCACAACAAAACCACTGCAACAACAAAGCCACTAAAAATCCTCACCCAGACATTAAGTGGTTGCATAGCTCCATCAACTTTGAGCCTCTCTTTCGACACGTAAAAATCAGTGTAAGGTTCAACTCCGGCTACGCTTTTTTGAAACCACTCGTTTTTGTCACAGCTATAAGTCGGTGTACAATCCATAAGTACTTTGATTGACTAATCATGAGCTGTCTTAACGAGGCTTTCAAAGTCTTGCATGTTTCTAAAGATGTTACTAATTCCTGTGAAATTAGAAACATCGTATCCACTATCCACCATTGGTTTCTTGTATATAGGGGTCAACCAAAAAGCCTCGAATTTTAACTCAGCTAAGTAGTGCAATCTGCTAATGATACCTAAGAATTTGGAACAAAAATTCAGTCGTTTAATAATCTAAATTAGATGAGGTATTTATTTACGCGGGTCACTTTTTTTCAAATTTCGGCTTACCTTGTCGGGCGTTGCGTTTCTCTGTATTTTCGTAACGCTGGAGAGAGACCGTGATTGACAAAAATAGAAAAAGAATTCATAGCAGATTGGTGAGTTAATTTTGTTCTGAAAATTATCGTGCGTAGCTCCTATGAACTGACGGCTTTCTTTTTGAACCTCGCGCCATGAGATACCCGCGTTCTGACACCACTGCTCGTCTCCAGTTCGGGTGCCCAGATAGTATTAAGGATAGTAAAAAGTAACCGTACTCTGGACTATCGCGCACTCTGCCGTTTCGGGCAACAAGCTCTGTTATTTTAAACGGAAGTTTACTTTCTACAATGCGCCTTTTCTAACAGTTTAAAATCTTTTGTTTAGAAGATTCATCGTAACGATTTTTAATAGAAATACCACATTACTGTAGCGTTAGTGGTTGCAGCAACAGAGCAATAAAAAACGAACAATGTTGGTGTTTGGGACTTCCATTAGCGATCCCGACAATTTAAGTACAATAATAGCGAATACAATTGTTCTTGTAGAAAGAATGTAAAGGGCGTCTATATAATCTCGCTAAACTGATATCAAAATTCACCAAAAAAAAGTTTAAATTTTAACAATAAGTTGAAACAATTACAAATAATTATAGTATTATGAATAAATAAGTAAATAAATGAATTGCAAAATTACAGTATAATATTAACGGTCGAAGCAGTGAATAATTCGTCGGAATCGTGTTCAGAAGTGAAAATGGGGTGCAAATAAGTTTGACGGATATTTGTGTGGAAACAATGTTTAACGTATAACTTTGTGCTTCAATCTTCAAAATTCTACAAGATTAAGATTTTGTAATTAGAATATTAATGGTCAAGAAAAATCAGAAGTTGGCCAGAGTGAATTTAGAGAATTTTGAAAATGAAATTTGGGTCCACCCTTATATAGTACCTTTGCTAGTAATTTCTTTGCCTTGTATTCTTGTTTCTTCAGTTGCATCTTCCTGGCAATTGCAATTTTAGTTAAGAATTTTTGTATGGTTTTTATTTGGTAGAAAATTCAATTATTTGAGTTTTGTTGAAAATTAATTTTCTTTTGTTAAAAGTTTCTTTAAAATCGTCTTTTCTAATTTTTGGTTCTAATTGTATTTTATTAATACAGTAAAGTATTATTTTTTCAAATCAGTTAAAAACAACAAAACCTTCGTACATGTTTACAAAAACATAAAGTTTAAATATGCTAAATAATTTTATCAAGGTATTATTTATGCTTAACCTATTTTTAAAAAGCGTTCATTTATTGAACTAAAAATAAAAAACAAAATTTATTAAGTCGTCTCAAAATTTTTTCGTGTCAGATAAATATTTTTTAGATCGAAATTGTTTTTTTCATACCGTTCTGATTTTTTATATTTTGATGTAATATTTAATTTCCTTAAACGAATAACTTGGTTTGTAAATTTAGTTTATCATTCCTTAAGTCAGTTTCGCCCGCATTTGGAATAAATATCGAACGTTAGAACAACAAAAATAATTTTTTAGTTCAACGAATATTGCAGAGTGTTAAGTACACATTTATTTGCCTTAATAATTTCATCCCATAGACACAGACAAAATATTTCTTTGCACTAAAGAAATCTTTCTTTCGCTATAATCTGCCATATCATTTCTTTGAATCAGAGAAATATTATTTGCATCCTTTTTTCCGGTGTATGTATTCTGTTTATTCTTTTGAATTGCTTGAAATATTTGTGAATTCTGTTAAACCCTTTTGGATTCTTTTAACTTTCTTTTAACTTTCTTAAAATCTTCTAAATTCCCCCAAATGCAAAAGGTAATTTATTTGGTAGAAGATTGAACTACTTTGTTCAAAATTAAGCATTTAAATCTTATGGTTGAAAACTCAACTATTTAATTGAACATAGATCTACGTTCTGAAAAATTAATTTGATTGGTTTAAGAACGTAATACGGTAAGAGTGACAGAGATGGTAATAAAGCACTCTTAGTGCCGCATTGTGCCTTTGGATGTAGGTCGTTCTCACATAAGTTGGACAACTAGATAGTATGTCTTGGCTCAAAATGTAGCGACGGTATGTTAAGGTGCGAATGACACTATCTTGACATGCCTAAATAAAAGCCTCCGTGCCCGAATTCAATCCCCGTGATTTAAAGAAAGCAAAAGTTAGCTCACACAACATTGGCTGATCCTCCACATTTCTGTGGCAGATGCTGTGCATTCTCTTACCGAGGAGCTGTTCCTGGAAGTTTTTCTCCTGTGCTTTCTGAATCCGGGCTTTTAGGAATGAGTACTCGAGATAGATAAGATTTGATGCATGCTGCTCACCCCTGATATTGAAGTTAAGTCCGAGTGTTTCAGCAGCCTCCTCCGCTGCTTTGTACAGAAACGCTCCTTTGCCCACTTCTTCATGCTTCCTGACTATTTAAAGAAGAGGATCTCTTCCATTTGCGACTCTATGTACTGTACCCAAAATAATCCTATTGTGAAGACATTCAGCATTCAATATTCCTCGACCTCCTTGATGGCGTCAGATGTAGAGTTGCGGGACAGAAGGCCTAAGATGCATTCTTTTGTTTATGTGTCTATAACCTTTCGTGTCCCGATATTAAGGGATCTGAGCTTGTCCTTCGTACGTGAAACCAATTCATATTAATAGAGTACTACCGGGACGGCAAGCATGTTTGTTGCAGATACTTTGTTCCTCGCTGACGGTTCGGAAGACCAAATCTGCTGAATGAACCGTTTATATCTGCTTCAGAGAGTGTCCTTTATACATTTCAGCTCCTAAATGAGGCTCTGTGGCACGCCCAGGTACGTATAAGTCTCTCCAGCGCAAAGGGGTCGTAAAGGCGAAGTGCTATAGATAGTGGAAATAATGTAAGGCAAAAGAGGAATGGGCTTATTGAGTCACCCTGAAAAACACCTCTTTGAAAAGTGACCTTGTTAGTTGTCACACGATTTTTCCCAGATGTGATAGTAAATCTGGTTTTCCAAAGTGGCATCAATCTCTCTATGCGCCTCACGATCTCAGCGTCCCCAGACAGAAATCGCAAATCCAAGATTTAACCTGAGCACGAATCAACCTATTTCAATCGCATTGGTGATGATCAACATTGGCAGAATTGTCTAACTAAGTGGCGTAAATTCTGCCACAATTGGGGTAAGGCGGATCAAGTCAAAAGCAGTTTTGACTCAGTCTGTTGCCAGGGTAAGCAATAAGTGAGAGAAAACTTTGGGTCGATGCTGCTTCCTTTATTCCTAAGCAGACCCAAGCTTGGACAAATCAATCGGAAATAACTAGACTCAATAAGATCACAAAAATCAACCAAAGTCAGTTTCGGCATGGGTGAAATCCCATAGACACTGCTACTGATGAGTTGTATCACCTCAATACAGAAACTTCAGGAGTTGCGGGCAACTCACATAAATTCAACCTAAATATACGAGTTGAGGACAACTTGTATCAATTAAATTCAAGTTCGAGAATCGATAGCGAATCACAGATCGTGAATTATCTGGAGGAAAGGGTTTATAATCCAGGTTCACCGTTCAGCCCTAAGTTAAAAAGAGGTAAAGCCGCACGACCCTATATTGACGCGTAATTGGCGGTAAACCTTGTCATTCATGGTGGATACAGGATCAACGAACACCGTCATGGGAGCGAATGGGCTAAAAATCATCAAAGTGGGTAATAATAAAATGAACCCGAGCAGGAATGGAGCGGTCATGATGGCAAATGGCAAAGGAACTACCGTATGTCACCAAAGGTTCATGACACGCTACTCTCAAAAGCCCAGAATCTGATCGCTAATGATATCATTGAGCCTCCATCAAGTGAATGGTGTAGTTCAGTCGTGATGGCTCGTAAGTCAGATGTAAGTCAGTAAGAAAGATCCATATTCTTTACCCTTCATGTTTGAGATCTTGGATAAATTGAGCTCAGCTCGATATATTTTGACGCTGGATTTTAACAAGGCGTATCATCAAATTCCTCTGACTCAGGAGAGTAAGAAAAATACAGACTTTATATTACCTGGTAAGGATCTTTACCAATATCGGCGGATGCCATTCGGACTTACGGGATCACCTATGATGTTCTAAAGATTAAAGGACAAAGTGATAACACCGGAAATCGGGCCGCAAGTGTTCGCGTATTTGGACGGCATAATATTCGTAACCAAAAAATTTGCGGAGCATCTTTATTGGTTAGAGAAAACCATCCAATGAGTTTAGGAAGCATTGTTGACTTACAACCCTATTAAATGCGGGTTCTGTAAACTACGGGTCCAATATCTGAGATATGTAGTAAATCAGATGGGACTTAACGTCAAAGAGGATAAGTTACGGTCAATATTGGAAAACCCTCAAACGTCTAGATTGCGACAAGTCCGCCTAACTAAGAAAACTCAGGCTTTCATTTGGGGCAAAGAACAAGAGGAAGTGTTCCAGACACTTAAAAAGGCATTAATCACACTTCTATTCCCGAAAGAGTAAAAATGCCTCGAGAAAGTCAGGGTCTGAAGGGAAGATACCGCGTCTCAAAATCGTTCAAGTACGTAGACCTGGCCCAGCCTGACGACGAGTAACTAACGTTAGAGAAGCGGCAGCCTCAGACCGGGAACTTTTCGAGATCCACGATTCGGATGGGGAAGAGGATCCGACGCTGGAAGGAGAACCGGCCGTAGGAGATGGATCGAATGACGAAATGGTTTCGATCGCGTTTGGTCGTAATTTGGATGAACAGGGGCTGAGTTATGTTCCAGTATCTGAAGTAGGGAGTGCATCTGCTGGAGCCTCGGAATGAGGACCAGCAAAGGAGGTACCGGGCGTTCTCGGGTGCGAGAATCTTTGGCGGCAAAGAAGTCAGGCTCAAGTGATGACTCGGAAGGGGGGCCATCATCAAGGCCGCAACCCTCGATTAGTTTGGGGTACAGAAAGTACCAGCCGTGCACGGAGTACCAACGCCCCCTCCCCATCCTCCTCAGCGAGAGATTCCCCTGATGGTCAGGGTTCAGAAGAGGTAGAAGAAGGACTTTTATTTCAAGACGGCTCTCACCTCGCTGTAATGGGGTAAGATCGCCAATAAGCCCTGCGCACAGTGGTCTGAAACGGCAAAAAAGCTGGCCAAAATTCGAAAATCGAAGATTTTTTTTTCCCAATCTGATGATACTAATTCATTTAGAATGTGTGTGTGCACCTTAACGTGAAAAATATAGAGCGCT
>JAAAKG020135434.1:3020-13526 GCA_010014905.2 Druon quercuslanigerum
GGAAATTTAAACCGTTTTCCTAAAAAGGCATCTTTTTTGGTTGAAAGTCAATTTTTTTTTATTCCTTCAATTTGACCTTGAACTTGACATTCAAGGCCATTTCAATGTCAACTTTGGCTTTTAAATGGGAACCGATATTTTTGAATTCGGCAACATAAAAAGCGGGAAATTTAAACCGTTTTCCTAAAAAGGCATCTTTTTTGGTTGAAAGTTAATTTTGTTCTGTTCTTCCTTCAATTTGACCTTGAACTTGACATTCAAGGTCATTTCAATGCCAACTTTGGGTTTTACATGGGAACCCAATATTTTTGAATTTGGCAACATAAAGAGCAGGAAATTTAAACCGTTTTCCTAAAAAGGCATCTTTTTTGGTTGAAAGTTAATTTTTTCTGTTCTTCCTTCAATTTGACCTTGAACTTGACATTCAAGGTCATTTCAATATCAACTTTGGTTTTTAAATGGGAACTTATATTTTTTATTTCGGCAACATAAAGAGCGGGAAATTTAAACCGTTTTCCTAAAAAGGCATCTGTTTGGTTGAAAGTTAATCTTTTGTTCTTCCTTCAATTTGACCTTGAACTTGACATTCAAGGTCATTTCAAGGTCAAATTTGGGTTTCAAATGGGAACCCATATTTTTCAATTCAGCAATTTAAAGAGCGGGAAATTTAAACCGTTTTCCTAAAAAGGCATCTTTTTTGTTAGAAAGTTAATTTTTGTCTGTTTTTGAAAAGTCATAACAAATTTGTGTCCTTTTTTCGTGAACAACTTTTGTTCATCAATTCGTTTTCGTACATTTTGTCCTTTTTTAGATGTGTTTTAGGTGCACATTTTTTCTTAAATAATTTCTTTTCATAACTTTTGTCCTTTTTCCAGAAATTTTTTTTTTCTTATTTTTAATGTTATTTTTTTTGCGTAATTTGTTCACCAAATTTGTTGATTTCTCATTATTTATTGTACGATCAAAATTTGAATTTTCGATTTAAAAAAAATCCGAAAAGTCGTTATGATAATCTTGTAGGGATTTCAAGAAGCAGCGTTTTTCTTTTATTGACTTTTTTCCATATCGTGCCTTGCTTAGCTTAAAATTTCCATTTTCCGTGGATTTAAAAAATTTTATAAATGCTATAAATTACATAATTTTCTTTTTATCGAAAAAAGTCATAAGGATAAATTGTTTGTCTTTCTATGAATACTAAATAACTATCCTAAACATTTTTTAAATCTTGAAAAAAAAATTCAAAAAATTTCGAAAATGCTCTAACTTTTTGAGTTTTTATCCAAAAAGGCTGATTAACGAACTCTTTGTTTCTTTTACGAATTCGAAAAAGTTTGGCAAAGCTCAATTTAATCTATTAATTTTTTCAAGAGTTATCGTATTTACAGACTGACGGAGAGACAGACAAACGCCTTTGCCCAAAATTTATGTTCAAATTAAAGGGGTCCCAAAATGTGGAGATGCGAGATTTAGGAAGGAGAAGGTTTTTTTTCTTGATTAATGACCCAAAATCTACACATTTTTTGTTAAAAATTTTTATTTTTAATAAAAAATTACATACTTTTTAATTGTGGATGAGCGTCGATCGAAAGCACTTACGAATATATTTGTTAAATTCATTGAGATACTCAGGAAAATTTATTTTTTTTATTGATTAGTGGCCTTAAATTTAAATTTTTTTAGAATAATTTTATTTTTATTTTCAATAACAAAAATGACATGTTTGTTATTGTAGATGAACGTCGATTGGAAGCTCTTCAAACTCTTTCAGAACCTCAGAAATCATCTTTTTCTTTCTCGATTTGTGACCAAAAATTTAAATATTTTTAGAATAATTTTTTTATTTTTAATAAATAATTAAAAAATGGCATATTTTTTATTGTAGATGAGCGCCGATTGAAGGCACCTTAGGAATTTCACTTTCGATTTTTTTCAGAGCCCTACGCTCTTTGTCAGCTTCTTTGGGTAGGCCTTCAAGATCTTTCCCAGCTTCATGAACTGGAGGAATTTTTCCAATCTCTTCAAAAACTTTTTTTGTGGCGTTACTGACAATTTTATGAATATCATTTCCAATTTCCTGGCCTAAACTTTCTGATGAACTGAATTCTGTAAAAAATATATTATTTAAAAGATATTCAATTAAAAAATAATAAATTTATTTTTATTATTTTAAAACGAGCAAGTGTAATTATTAATCGTTAATTAAAATAAATATTAACCTACATCGGACTTTATAAAATTTTAATGGTAATAATAATAATATTTTTCATTTTTATTTTAATCAGATTTCAGTCAGCTGTAACTTTGATTTTATATCGGATTGTCTTAAAATTTTCTAAATTAAACAAAAGTTAATTTGAAATATTTAAAATTTAATGTTTATTATTGTTGAAGAGTTACCATTTAAATTATTTTAATTTAAATGATTTTGAAAAGAAATAGTCAAATTTTTAATTATTCTTCATTTTTCAAATTAAAGAAGTTTCCAATTTTTAAAATTAAACAGACTTTAATTTTCAAGATTTAACATTTAGATTTTAACAATTTTGAAGAGTTACAATTAAAAACTCTTCAATTTTTAAAATGCATTAATAAAAATTCTTAAAATTAAAAAATCGAAAGTTGAGTTTTCAATTATAAATCTTCTTAACTGAAAAAATTTTGAATAAAAATCATCAATTTTACAAAATTTTCATCGGAAAAATTGAAAGTTGTATAATTGTCAGTTGCGAATTGTTAAAATTGAAAATTTTTCAATTTAAAAGTTTTGAAATTCTATTCTTCATAATTATGAAGAGTAGCAATGGAAAACTCTGTAATTTTAAAATCGCAATTATAAAAAAACTCCTCAAAGTTGCTGAATTTGAAAATCAGAAGTTAAATTTTAAATTATTCTAAATCTTCCAAAGTGAATAAATTTCAAATGGAAACCATATAATTAGAGTATTTAAAATCTTAAAACTTAGATCATTTTTAATTACCAATTGTCAAAATTAAAAACTCTTCAATTTTAACAATATACAGTTTTAACTTTTACAATTTTTAATTGTTATAATTGAAACTGTTCCATTTTAAAGATATAGAAATCAAAAGTCAAGTTTTCAATTTTAAATTATTCAAGTTAAAAAATTTATATTCTAAAAAACCAGGACTTTTATTACCAAAAATTAAAAACTGCTGCATTTTTAAATGTAAATTTTAAAAATTAAAGACTGAATACAATTGTAAAATATTTCATTTTTATGCTTAAATGTTTGAAAGTTGAACAAAAATTCTTAATTGTAAATCAACTAATTTATTTTAAAACAAAAAAAATTTCAAAATAAATTAAATTTTCGATAACGTTTCTTGTAATAAAAAAATGCTATGCACATTTTCAAGGAAAATTTATTATCTAGAAATATATATATATTTAATGATTGTTATTTTGAATTCAAGTAATGATTTTAAAAATTTAACATTGAAAAAAAAATTTCTAGGATCAAAATTGTTGGTTATAATTTATTAGTTAAATAAAGAATGTTTAATAAAAAAATTATGTTATTACTTTTACAAATTCGAAAATTTTATAATTCGAAATTTTACTAGTTTAGATATTTTATAATTCGTTAATTTTCTGTGGGGAATTTTATTTTTCGGGAATTGTTGCTCATCCCTAAGATGAATTAAAAAATATTCAATGGAATCCAACAGAATTTCCAATATTTCAGAATAATTAAAAAATTTAATTATAAATTTCAATCATTTAAAAGATTTAGAAATAATTCAAAATAATCCCAAAGAACAGATAATAATTAAAAGGGATTTAAAAGGATTCAAAAGAATTCAACAAAACCCATCATACTTAAAAAAATTTGAATAATCAAAAGAATGAAAAATAATTTGCACTAATTTAAAAAATTAGAAATGATTATTTATAATTCCGAATAACAGATAATAATTAAAAAGAATTCAAAAGAATTGAAAAGAATTACGAATAATTCAACCTAATATAACATAATTCCGATTAATTCAGAGTAATAAAAAAAATTTTAAATAATTTTAAAAAACTTTAAACATTTCAAAATGATTTAAAAGAATAAAAAAAATTATTCAACAAAAAACTTTCGAATTTAAATAATATAGAATAATCCAAATAATTTACAAGAATTAAAAATAATTCGAAATTTTTTAAAGCAGTTCCAAAGAACATATAATAATTGAAAAGAATTAAAAAGAATTACAAATAATAATCTTGAATAATTCAGAATAATCAAAAGAATTTTAAATGATTTAAAATAACTAAAAAGAATTCGAAATTATTCAAAAAAATTAAAACCAGTAAAAACCATCATAATTTAAAATAATAAATAATTAAAAACAAATAACAACAATTTTATAGAATTAAAAAGAATTTCACAGAACAGAATATAATTCTAAATCATTCACAATAATCAGAAGAACTTAAAAGAATATGAAATAATTCAAAAGTATCCCAAAGAACAGATAATAATTACAAAGAATTAAAAATTATTTAAAATAATTCAACAAAACCCAAAATACTTAAAAAGAAATAGAATAATCAAAAGAATTAAAAATAATTTGCAATACAAATAATTAGAAATGATTAAAAATAATTCCGAAGGACAGATAAAAATAGAAAAGAATTTAAAAGAATTAAGAAGAATTACGAATAATTCAACAGAATCTAAAATAATTCTGATTAATTCAGAATAATAAAATGAATTTAAAATAATTAAAAAGAACTTTGAAAATTTCGAAATTATTTTAAAGAATTAAAAAAAATAAAAATAATTCAACAAAAATCATCAGAATTTAATATAATTCAAAATAATCCAAATAATTTAAAATAATTCGAAATTATTTACAGTAATTTCAATAACATATACTAATTGAAAAGAATTAAAAAGAATTGCAAATAATTCAACAGAATCTAAAATCGTTTCAAATAATTCAGAAGAATTAAAAGAGTTCTAAATGATTAAAAATAATAAAAAAGCATTCGAAATGATTCAAAGGAATTAAAATCAGTAGAAACCATAATAATTTAAAATAATTAATAATTGGAAACAAATAAAAATAATTTAAAAAAAGTAAAAAGTTTACCACATAACAGAAAATAATTCTAAATCATTCACAATTTAAAAGAACTTAAAATAATATATAATAATTCAAAAGATTTCCAAAGAACAGATAATAAATAAAAGGAATTTAAAAGGATTCAAAATAGTTAAACAAAACCCAATATACTTCCAAAAAAAATTCGAATAATCAAAAGAATTAAAAATAATTTGCAATAAAATAAATTACAATTAATTTTAAAATAAATTTTTTTATTTAAAATAAAATAATTTAAAAAAATTAGAAATGATTTAAAATAATTCCGAATAACAGATAATAATTGAAAAGAATTAAAAATAATTAAAAATAATTTAACAGGATAATCACAATAATTTTAATTAATTAGGATAATTAAAAAGAATTCGAAATGATTCAAAAGAATTAAAATCCGTAACACCCATGATAATTTCAAATAATTGATAATTGAAAACAAATGAAAACAATTTAAAAGACTCAAAAAGAATACCACAGAGCAGAATATAATTCTAAATGATTCACAATAATCAGAAGAACTTAGGAGAATATGCAATAATTCAAAAAAATCCCAGAGAACAGATAATAATTAAAAAGAATTTTAGACAAATTAAAATAATTCAACAAAACCCAACATACTTCCAAAAAAACTCGAATAATCAAAAAAATTTATAATAGTTTGCAATCATTTAAAAAAATTTGAAATTAATAAAAATAATTCCGAGGTACAGATAATAATTGAAAAGAATTCAAAAGAATTAAAAAGAATAACAAATAATTCAACAGAATGTAATATAATATCGATCATTTCAGAATAATTAAAAGAATTTAAAAGAATTAAAAAAATTTAAATAATGAAGAATAATCCTAATAATTTTAAATAATTTACAAGAATTGAAAATAATACGCAATTATTTAAAGTAATTTCAAAGAAAATATTAAAATTGAAAAGAATTAAAAAGAATTACAAATAATTCAACAAAATCTAACGTCATTTCAAATAATTCAGAATAATCAAAAGAATTTTAAATGATTCAAAAGAATTAAAATCAGTAGAACCCATAATAAATTAAAATTATTTATAATTGAAAACGAATAAAAACAATTCAAAACAAATAAAAAGAATACCACAGAATAGAATATAATTCCAAATGATTTACAATGATCAGAAGTACTTAAAAGAATATGCAATAATTCAAATGAATGCCAAAGAACAGATAATGATTAAAAAGAATTTAAAAGAATTAAAAATAATTTGCAATAATTAAACAAAATTAGAAATGATTAAAAATAATTCCCAAGAATAGATAATAATTGGAAAGATTTCAAAAGAATTAAAAAGAATTACGAATAATTTAACATAATCCAACATAATCTCGATTATTTCAGAATAATAAAAAGAATTTAAAATAATTTAAAATAACTTAAATCAGTTCGAAATGAATTAAAAGAATTAAAAAAATAAATAAATAATTAAAAAAAAAACATCAGACTTTAAAATAATTTAGAATAATCCAAATAATTTAAAACAATTTACGAGAATTAAACATAATTCGAAATTATTTAAAGTAATTCAAAAAAACATATAATAATTGAAAAGAATTCGAAATGATTTAAAAGAATTAAAATCAGTAAAACCCATCATTATTTAAAATTATTGATAATTGAAAACAAAAAAAAAACAATTTTAAAGAATTAAAAAGAATTCAACAGAATAGAATATAATTCAAAAGAATCTCATAGAACAGATAATAATTAAAAAGAGTTTAAAAGGATTCAACATAATTTAACAAAACCCAACATACTTCCAAAAAAATTCGAATAACCAGAAGAATTAAAATTAATTTGCAATAATTTATAAAAATTATAAATGAATAAAAAGGATTTTCAATAACAGATAATAATTTAAAAGAATTCGAAAGAATTAAAAATCATTACGAATAATTCAACAGAATCTAACATAATTCCGATTAATTCAGAATCATAAATAACATTTAAAATAATTTAAAATAACTTGAAAATTTTCGAAATGATTTAAAAGAATTAAAAAATAATACTTAAACAAAAAATATCAGAATTTAAAATAATTCGGAATAATCTAAATAATTTAAAATAATTTACGAGAATTGAACATAATGCGAAATTATTTGAAGTAATTCCAAAGAACATATAATAAATGAAAAGAATTAAAAAGAATTCTAAATGATTTAAAAGAATTAAAATCAGTAAAACCCATCAGCATTTAAAATAATTGATAATTGAAAACAAATAAAAACAATTTGAAAGAATTAAAAAGAATTCCACAGAATAGAATAGAATTCAAAAGAATCTCATGGAACAGATAATAATTAAAAAGAATTTAAAAGGATTCAAAATAATTTAACAAAACCCAACATACTTAAAAAAAAATTCGAATAACCAAAAGAATTAAAATTAATTAGCAATAATTAAAAAAAATTATAAATGATTAAAAATGATTTTGAATAACAGATAATAATTAAAAAAATACGACAGAACAGAATATAATTCTAAATCATTCGCAATAATCAGAAGAACTTTAAAGAATATAAAATAATTCAAAAGTATCCCAAAGAAAATATAATAATAACAAAGAATTTAAAAGTATTTAAAATAATTCATCAAAACCCGGGATAGTTTTAAAAAAATTCGATTGATGAAAAGAATTCAAAATAATTTGCTATAATTTAAAAAATTTTGAAATTATTAAAAATAATTCCGAGGAACAGATAATAATTAAAAAGGATTCAAAAGAATTAAAAAGAATTACAAATAATTAAACAGAATCTAACATAATTTCGATGAATTCAGAATAATAAAATGAGTTTTAAATAATTCAGAATAATCTAAATAACTTAAAATAATTTACAAGAATTGAAAATAATTCGCAATTATTCAAATTAATTCCAAAGAACATATTAAAATTGAAAAGAATTAAAAAGAGTTACAAATAATTCAACAGAATTTAACATCATTTCAAATAATTCAGAATAATCAAAAGAATTTTAAATGATTCAAAAGAATTTAATAGGATTCAAAATAATTTAACAAAACCTAACATACTTTTAAAAAAAATCAAATAATCAAAAGAATTTAAAAAAGTTTGCAATCATTTAAAAAAATTGGAAATTAATAAAAATAATTCCGAGGAACAGATAATAATTAAAAGGATTCAAAAGAATTAAAAAGAATTACAAATAATTGAACAGAATCCAACATAATTTCGATTAATTCCAAATAATAAAATGAATTTAAAATAATTTAATTTAAGTTTAAGAATTTTGAAATCATTTAAAAGAATTAAAAATAATTCGCAATTATTCAAAGTAATTCTAAAGAACATATTAAAATTAAAAAGAATTAAAAAGAGTTACAAATAATTTAACAGAATTTAACATCATTTCTAATAATTCAGAATAATCAAACGAATTTTAAATGATTCAAAAAAATTTAAAAGGATTCAAAATAATTTATCAAAACCTAACATACTTTCAAAAAAATTCGAATAATCAAAAGAATTGAAAATAGTTTGCAATCATTTAAAAAAATTTGTAATTATTAAAAATAATTCCGAGGAACAGATAATAATTAAAAAGGATTCAAAAGAATTAAAAATAATTACAAATAATTGAACAGAATCTAACATAATTCCGATGAATTGCGAATAATAAAAAGAATTTAAAATCATTTAAAATACGTTTAAAAATTTTGGAATTATTTAAAAGAATTTAAAAAATTAAAATAATTCAACAAAAACCACCAGAATCTAAAATGATTCAGAATAATCAAAATATTTGAAAATAATTTACAAGAATTGAAAATAATTCGTAATTATTTAATGTAATTACAAAGAACCTATTCAAATTGAAAAGAATTACAAAGAATTACAAATAATTCAACAGAATCGTACATTATCTCAAATAATTCAGAATAATCAAAAGAATTTTAAATGATTCAAAAGAATTTAAAAGGATTTAAAATAATTGAACAAAACCTATCATACTTTCAAAAAAATTCGAATAATCAAAAGAATTGAAAATAGTTTGCAATCATTTAAAAAAATTTGAAATTAATAAAAATAATTCCGAGGAATAGATAATAATTAAAAAGGATTCAAAAAAATTAAAAAGAATTACAAATAATTGAACAGAATCCAACATAATTTCGATTAATTCCGAATAATAAAATGAATTTAAAATAATTTACCAGAATTACAAAGAATATATAATATTTTTAAAAAATTAAAATAATAATAATAATCAAAAAAAAAAAAAAATTAAATATATAAATAATAATATAATATAATTAATATATTAAGTACTAAATATTATTAAATAAAAAAATAATAAAATGAAAAAAAAGAATAATCAAACGAATTTAAAATAATTTAAAGTAACTTTAAAAATGTTGAAATTATTTAAAAGAATTAAAAAAATTAAAATAATTCAACAAAAACCACCAGAATTTAAAATAATTCAGAATGATTCAAATATTTTTAAATAATTTACAAAAATTGAAAATAATTCGCAATTATTCAAAGTAATTCTAAAGAACATATTTAAATTAAAAAGAATTTAAAAGAATTACAAATAATTCAACAGAATTTGAAAGGATTCAAAATAATTTAACAAAACCTAACAATCTTTCAAAAAAATTCGAATAATCAAAAGAATTGAAAATAGTTTGCAATCATTTTAAAAAATTTGAAATTATTAAAAATAATTCCGTGAAACAGATAATAATAAAAAGGATTCAAAAGAATTAAAAAAAATTTTAAATAACTTAAAAATTTTCGAAATGATTTAAAAGAACTAAAAACACAATTTTACGAGAATTTAACATAATTCGAAATTATTTAAAGTAATTCCAAAGAATATATAATAATTGAAAAAGAATTAAAAAGAATTCAAAATGATTCAAAAGAATTTAAATCAGTAAAACCCATAATAATTTTAGATAATTGATCATGGAAAACAAATAAAAACAATTTTGAAAAATTAAAAAGAATGCCACAGAACAGAATATAATTCTAAATCATTCACAATAATAAGAAGAACTTACAAGAATATACAATAATTCAAAAGAATATCATAGAACAGATAATAATTAAAAAGAATTTAAAAGGATTCAAAATAATTTAACAAAGTCCAACATGCTTCCAAAAAATTCGAATAACCAAAAGAATTGAAAATAATTTGTAATAATTTAAAAAACTTAGAAATTATTGAAAATAATTCCGAGGAACAGATAATAATTAAAAATGATTGAAAAGAATTAAAAAGAATTACAAATAATTCAACAGAATCTATTATAATTTCGATTAATTTATAATAATAGAAAGAATTTAAAATAATTTAAAAAAAACTTAAAAATTTTTGAAATTATTTAAAATAATTA
>JAAAKG020135435.1:0-18468 GCA_010014905.2 Druon quercuslanigerum
TCCTATAGTTAAACATAAAATATGTTAATCATGAACATGTAGATGTTACATTTGAACATCCATTTTTCTCCGTGTACTAGTTATAGTACACTCTAAAAAAAGTTGTTGAAAATGCAAATCGGTTTGTAAACGCTTTACTATGATTCATGCGTTAGTTCTTCAAGTTTATTGTGAACTTGCAACAATCAACAGGAATCGCAGTGGACATAAAAATACCAGTAAGTAACATGGTAAATTTCAACCATATCATGACCGATATTATCATGTACTTTTACCATGTTTCTTCAAAATTACAAAATGTACTGTAACCTAATTGACATTTACGTAAAGCCTAAAAAAGCAGAATGATGGAAATTTAACCAGAATTTTGTAACTCCACTGCAGAGGAAAATAAATTAACGGGTGGATGTTACTCGGCAACACAGCAACGCGTTAGCATGTTTTATGTACAGAATGTAATATATTTTAAATACTTCATCCGTTTCTTTCTGTACATGAAGTTGGAATAAATTCATATTGCCATAACTGTAAATGCTCTGACGCGCGGTCTTCTAAACTTTATCTCTTATTATTACGCACGCCGGTTAATGCTGATATTTGGTATATAAGGTGAGTAGAAAAAGTTCCTCTTTGTCAATTTTATGTCTTCGTCTCGAGATGTCCTCTGCCATTTTTACACGGTTACGGGAATATTCCTGTTTGCATGTGATTTTCAAGTATCAAATTAAATTCCATCCATTTTAATATAATTACCATGACTAAATGTATTTTTGGTAACTATCAATTTTGGTAGTATTTGAAGTTATTCAATTCAATGGTAGATGAAAAGGGTTCTTTGTCTTTTTAGAATTTCTGGAAAGACTGGCTCATAATCATTCAGCTTCCAATTTCGACGAATTCTCTGGATTTCTGTCGGATTCTCCCCTCGTTTCGCAGAACTTCGATGGAATCACCCTCAAATCGCTTCTCTGGACCCCACAGGGACGTTTGGATGTGTTACGTATTACGAAACTTCTATCTCCTTCTCAGTCTTTGTGCCTTTCAATCTTTATTGCCTATATTGTTCTCCATTCCGTTACATGTCAGCAGTTCCTCTCTTATCAATCAGTGTCGATCAAATTATCTAGTCGTGGAGATCAAAGTTAAATGTGAACTTTTTCGTCAAAAGGAAATATATTTTATGTTTAATTACTCTTTACTCTGTCCTCTTAACACAAATGATCAAAAATAGCCGCGTTGCTGAATTCGACAGTTTTGAATGCTTCATCCCTGGAAAATCCTGTAATTAGTATTCATATATCACTGTTACATAATATGATTTTAGAGGAGCGCTTTCCGATTTGTTAAGAGCGCGAAAGTAGCTGAGCGCAAAGTTCAAATCCTGCACCTTTTTAGAGTCGAAAAGGGCGCGGTGTCATTGATTGATTGTGAAGGGGTATTTTTCGAGTTGGAAAGGGCGCGGTGTGATTGCTTTATTATTTAGCAATCCAATGATTGACTGTTCGTGCTTCTCGGTAAGTCGTGTTTTCTTTCACTGCCTTTAACTACTCTAGAGCGGGAAGTTTGAAGCCGAGGATAAATCTGCTGCAGTCAGTGCTATTGAATTTCTACATCTGCACTCTTCTGCCGGTAACCGGTTGCGCTCGGAGGCTTTTTTTTCTTTTTCTGCAGTTTTCCACTCCCCTGACAAAACGTTAATGCAAATGCTAGAGCTTATGATAAATAACCGGCTGCAGACGGTAGGTGCGGGATTTTCGAGATGGAAAAACCCACAGGATTAAGTGCGTCGTGCAATTCCTAGAAGCTTATTGAAAGTAGGGTAACTGGCGAAAGAGAAGCTTAGTCGAAGTTACGTGTGTCTGTCGATCTCCTTTCGGTGGGAGGATTCAGATATGTAAAAACACGAAAACAAAAAAATGTACTTTAATCTGGTTACCGGAGCCCATAAAATCATAAGCCTAGATGATGGTTTACGAGTAAGGATAGATTGCACCCTCGATTCTTGAGGATTCGCTACGCATGCGTCGTATTGATTTTTCGTCACGTTGGTAGCCCAGTGTTGGGCAGTCGACTGGTTGACAATCTATTTCATTATGTTATTAGACATTTAAATTATTTATTTTGGCAACATTGATTTACCTCCTGATTTACAGAAATAGGAGATAGAAAAAATTCGCGAAAACCGGGCGAGACGTTTCAGGAGTATAGGCTGGTAAAAAATAGATTTTTCAAAAAATTTCATCATCGTTGACTCCTGCTCAGATAACAGTTTCTTTTATCCTGTGATGCCATTTATATATTTTTCATCTCCTATTAATACAGAAAGTGAATAGTTTTTACTTTTTTACTTACTTTTCTACCGAGTTAAAAGTAATTGTTTTCGCCTAATTCGATCGAACTCGAATGACAATAATAGTTCAAGCATAAAATCAGCATCAATGAATTCTGTGCTATAAAAGATCACATATATATGAGAACGAGACTTGTAGAGAAGGTATTTAAAGCCATAAGGGAAATGAAATAACACCCGTATTGTCAGTTTGATTCTTCCGCGTGCACGTCCTACTATTTTCTTTATTGCCGTCCGTTCAGGGCCGGATAGTTTGCACTTCTATATAGCCGGACACTGATTTTTAAGTGGGGACAATGACAATGAAATCTAGCGACTCGAATAGTCTCGATCAGAAAATTTACGGGCGACTGGATTTGCAACAATATTAAAAGTCAGTTTCTATATATATACATAAAGGGAAAAAAAGTACAGAAAAAGGACGCTTTGCAATTCTGGAAATTCAATGTACTGACTTGCCCATCCTGTAATCTGTTATTTCAATATAGGGCTCTTATTATTTCCGCAAAACAAATATGTTAAATCGCTCTTGTGAAATTTGCACGCAACAAATTTCACACGCATTTCCAAAATAACGTATTGTTTCAAAAGATATTATGAAAATGGCCATAAACAACTAATCATCATAGACAACGCTGTATAAAATTGACATTAAAAATTTTCATTGTGTCCTCAGATTGTAAAATTCTTTCATCTTGACTAAATTAAAGGCTCTAGAATTAATTTATTTTCCTTAATCAGTATTATGTAATATTAATTAGCGTTGCATCTTGATTTCAAATGTAGTTGTTTATCGAGACGGGATGAGAGTTGACATTTCACAAGACTATTAATCAGAAACAATGCATGTTGAATCGCTGGGAGAACCGGAAGCATCTGGTTGTGAAAAAAGAGGGTCTAATGGCTGATTGCAAGTTGCAAGGTCGGCAAAGTACAGTGTACAATATCTCGTCTCCAGGAACACTAAGCTAAGATCCTTATTAAGTCTTCCTTCTTTTGGATTAGTGCGCTTTATCAATTTTTTTTTGCAACATCCGCCTTCTCTTAAGATGGACGCTGTGCTCTAAGTAATCTGTAAACTGATCCATTTCCACACTGTGTCTTAAGTAATTGTGCGTAAATTTGCACACAGTTACAAATGTTTGCAATTCTAATATATCTATACATACAATTACACAATCGTATATTAAATGTAATAACTCAAGTGTATCAAATCGGAATCGAGACATATTAAATTTCATAAACATGTAAGTCACGTGTTATTAAAGTCCGAATATTCCACGTTATACAAAGTATAAGTAATTTTAGATTCTAAATAATAAAACATATTATCCTCTATAGTTGAACATAAATTATAAGGTAATTACTTGTGGTATATACTTTAAGTAAATGAAGGCGATGGCCATAAAACTGTGACCATAAACTATACAGTTACCTGAATTCCAAAGATAAAACCACAGAGTCGCCATTCAGGATTGCTTCTATAAAATGAATGTAAATCGCACTCAGAAAACGATTTTGTTAATCCAACTGTATATTTTGGATGTTTCAACCAAATATTTTGGTATGTGGAGTATTTCGTTGATTTAACAACAAAATTTGATTGGGCCAATCAAATATTTTGTTAAATCATATGTATATCCAAGAAAACAATTTTTTTGATTCAAGAAATTTTGTTTTCTGAGTGTTTAATTAGACAACATATTTCTTTGATTAAGAGAGTTGAATGTTATTTTGTCTTTTTAAAACAAGATGCATATCAAGATTCAAGAAGATTGACAGGAAGTCACGAAGGCACGGACAGGAAGTTTCAAAACGATCTAACGTTACTTGGTCCGGAAGCAAACTTTTCTTAGTATGGAGAACTAAGCACCATAGTGCAATAGAATGTGTCGATAATTTATTGATATTAACTTATTAACAAATTAATTTTGCCACGAAATTTCTATACGGTTCCCTGATGATCTTATTCGTATTTCACTTTTACATTCGTGATTTGTTTCCAAAAGACACAAAATAAGCTGTGTTTATACATGAACACCGGTTTTTTTATTTTGATACTAAAGTGAAGGGATTAAAACAAAAATCGGAGTCACGGTCGTCGAATGAAATCGTCAAAATTGGGGAAAGCCATATACTGCTTAATGACTGAAAAGTTTCCTGTCCAGGTTTTCAGCTGACTTAGAGAAGATAAAAGAAAACCTTAGACCATAACCGGAGAGCAACTTCATTGTCATTCAAGATTGGTGCTAATTATAAATGACATCACGACTTGTGAATGATTTCATCCGTAGTACTCATCTAGTGTGAACCGCTAAACCATTATTACATTATAATTAGTTCTAAGTTTGGAATACAAAACTTAATTTCTATTTTAATATATCTTTTATTCTGAATGAAAGAATAGCTTTACCTTGATAGATAAAGCTAAGAAATACGTACAAAATTTATTAAAAAATCATTTCTTTAAATTGTCTTATTAAAATTTATAATAAACATCAGCTGAAGCATCAAGAAACCCGAAATTGACAGAGCATTAACCTTAACGTCGCTTCCATACATATTGGACGCAGTCCTTTCATGTATTATTTTGACTCATTAGGAATCTTGGTGTGCTATTTAAGGAATAAGGAAAATAAATTTTCTTTATTATCTTTATTTATACATTGACGTGATAAAAGAATGACTGGCGGATTTAATTGCCAAATTTCGAGATTATGGAAGAATTTTGAGGAAAGAACCGCATAACATAAGTTGGCATAATATACAATACCCCCAGAATAATTGCGACCGGCAAAGTCAACGACCTCGTTTGCAAGTTCTCACGGCTTTCTATGTATGCGAAGAGGCATATTTGTGGAAAAATAGGTGTACCCTTCACATAGATGAGTCGTGTGTCGCCTGGCTGCTAAAACAGGTGTCTATTCACCGGCAAGATCAACCCGGGCCTCTGCATTGAAAAAACGTTGCCGGGTACAGACGTGTACACATGGACTGGCATTGACTCAGTTAATAGGCTTTTCAGTAGACTTCCGGGTTTTTCCTTAGTGCCGACCTACCACTCTATACCAAAAATTGAATAAATCTTGATCATTAGCATTTCTATTAATTCTCACATACATTTTATTTTGTTACAGATTCCGTACCAATGCTGTCCAATAAATTCGTCCTTGTGCGGTGTAGGGGTGAGTTGAATTCCAAGTTCATCATTGAAATAATATTTTGTTGGGATCTTGATATATTCAAAAAATTATGAATTATGGATCATGGCAAACATGGGGAATTCCATTCCATATAAGCCCTTCGCACAAAACAAATGTTTTTCGATATTCTTCATACAAGCTTTTGCGATTTTGGTAAAAATTTCTCACAAATATATGTTCTTTCTTATTTTATAACATAAGGCCATTTCAAGAGATTCCGAGATATTAGTTAAACTAATTAATTGTTTAGCAGTGTGCCCATATGAAATTAAATATTCCATAATTGACACGGTCAAATTCATGCACATGCGTCACTCGTAGGGCATATTCAGAACAATTTGCAAGAGAGGAGACTAGCGAAAACGTATAATATCTCGCTTCTAGGCAGCCAAGCCGGCTCCGCGCGCCGCGCCGGTCATAAAAACCGTTTCGCGACGTGGTCGTTGCGTCAGTTATGATTTGACCGCTCGCCTGGCGAACATTCATTTCTTCCGCAATCAAATATTAAATGTAAGTTTACAAACACCTACAGTAATTGGAAACCTATACAATAAACGTGGAAACTTTCAATCTTATTGCTAACGAGAAAAGTCAACGAATTTCGAAACTTCAAACAAGGCTGAAACGCACTAAGATTCTGCTACATAAGAAAAACACAAATATTATTAAAATGAATCTACAGTTTCTAGTACATTTATATTTGCTCGGAAAGTAATTATCGTCGAAGATCCTATTTTTAGAGTAGAGAGTGGGTCATGGTGCCGCGCTTTGACATAAATGCCCCATAATTATGATTTGAATGTGATTTTGGTTTGTGTATTTTTTAAGGTGAGGCTCACATCATCGGGAAACATATGTCATTACTCAAAACCGCTCTTTAGCTTCATCATTTTTGACATTTAATTATTCGATGGGCGTTGCATTTCGGTCGGCTAGCCCCATAAACGAGGGTACGGTGGCCTTCATATTATTAGCGTTTATGCCAACAATATGAGTGTTATAGAACAAAAAAGATACAACATAATAATTCTGGAGAGTGTAATGTAAGGAAGAAAAATTTCTTCAGACATTTTTAATAATAACTAAATATTTTCTTATTAATTAAAGTAAAGTGTGTGGTACGAGCATGAAAAGCATAAACAGCTGAAAATACGTAGGGCGCGCCGTAGCGTCGTGCCCCCGTACGTGACGGTGCAGGATTTAATTAATTTTAATATAATTATAACGTTCATAGAAAAAGTCGATGATACCAGAAGTTTCAGAAACTAATTGGCCTATTAAACCCCAACATTTTCATGCTTCAAAAATTTCAAAATATGCTGTTAGTGCTTCATTTCTGCCATAGCCTTTTGCATCTATTTCCGCCAAAACTTTTTTTTTCATAACTACTATTCTGAGATGTGTTTTACAACAAAAATTTCGTCACACCTCCATTTAAAAAAAGAAGCTATCTTGTGTAACAAGCTAATATTAAAATCAACAAACACGGGCGTTATTTTTAATAGTCTCCGTGCTGCGCACCGGCACCATGCCCCAGTACCCCACGCTCCCCTGCCAATAACTTTTAATTAATATCGACCTATCTGATCAAGAAATTCTGCTTTCGCTGAACTATAATTATACAACATATATTTAATTCGAAACGTATTAAATTGAAGAACTGTTGAAGCGGAACAAAATATATTCATTTTTTTTCAAAGTTTATTTATTTTACGATCATCTAAAATGTAATCTCACGTGTGTAAATTTGACAGAGAACAGCTGACACGACAGCTATTATTATTTCTTATAATTATGTCAATATTTTCAAGATAGCTTTCGAATTATCGTTTAAATTCATCAATGTTGATATCACCATAATTTTCCGTGTCTGTGATCACTGAAATTCGTTACGCAACATAGAAAAAATATATAATAAGGGCAAAGTTTGGAGAGCTATTATTTTCGATGAGTATATAAACTTATACGGGAATAACTGTTTGATTTATTTGATTAATTTGTCAAAGAATAGAATTTTGTGCCATTATTTACGTTCAATTCCTGCATGGACTTTCTATATACGTACCGAAATCAGCTGTTCATTTTATGAGCTAATGCCTGTTGCACAAACCGAAATAGGCTGTCTTCGATCAGCGGATTTAGTTGCCTGTTCTATGACTTCTTGAACCTAAAAATAATGATTACATGCCACTGATATTTATTTTTAGTCACCTCATTTCATAATCCATTTCACTTACTTTAACAGCCCTCAGTAAGCTCTTATTGGAAATTATTTCTGATCAATTATATCATTTTGCTTTTTGTATTCTGCTTTTATTTATTCTTCGTTTTTGTACAATTAGGGACTAGAGGAATTTTAGGCACTAAGACCCGTACTTTTAAGTTATCAGCATATTAAAAAATTAGAGGATTAATATTTTATCATTTTTATCTTTCATCAAAAATTTCTTGCAGGAAACAATTAGTCTGGTAAAACATTTTGATTGTTGTGTGTTTCAGGCGCAAAACCAGTAAGAAGTGAAGATGTTGTCGTACATGATGCCGACCGTGGACAAACCGCCGTCTGGCGATCTCAATCAGAATATTCGTTTGAGCAAGATTCAGGATCAAAGCGACCTGCGAAACTACTCGTCAAACTCGACGAAGACGGTCCTGAATTCGAATAGAACAATGAACTCGACTATACTATCCAGATTTGAAGATGGCGTTGGCGATCGGTACCATCAGAACCAAGTCCAAGTCCAAGGTCAAACCGTGATACCAATCGAGAGTCCCAAGCACAATGCACAGAATGGTACCGCCCGAAAGTCTACCCTCCATACCTCGAAGGTTTCTAAGGATGATAGTCTCTACAGCATCGATAGTGATGCCAGTACTGTAGGAAGCGATCGAAAAAACAAAATTCTCAATGGTACAAAGCACGCCAATCTCAAGAGGTAAGACACCCTAAGAACGTTTTCACCTTCAAACCTATTAAAGTCTCTGTAACATTATCTACATACCAGCATAATTCTTAAATGTCCTCCATTTTTTAGTGTCATACATGTATGGATTAACGAAATTTCCATTATTATTATGCCCCTATCTAATTTCGCATGAAAACATTTACACTTGGCTTGCGAGTGATTTGAAACATACTTGCGAAAAAATAGACATGCGCGGGTAAATGGCGGGAGTATAAGGTTTTGTCCTTCTAAGCTAGTTTAGTGCATTAAGCCTTGATATCTAGGTTTAGATACGAATGCTGTGGAGAACGATTTTAATTTTGAATCTAAATTTAATTTTTAGAAATAAATGAGAAAACATTATGCAATGCGGTTTTTATTTATTTTGTTTATTTTCCACCTTGAA
Organism: Druon quercuslanigerum; assembly: GCA_010014905.2. NCBI lineage: Eukaryota > Metazoa > Arthropoda > Insecta > Hymenoptera > Cynipidae > Druon > Druon quercuslanigerum. The sequence goes on from JAAAKG020135435.1 coordinate 8,905, forward strand.
AGAAATTCCTTGCAAAATGGCGACGCCAACAGTTAAATTGAAGCGATGACATTTGCGGGATTTCTGTGGATGAAGAAACGTAGGTACTTGCACCCACGTGTCTGCGTTCAAGTGGATGAGACATTCATTAAAACGTGTGTGCGAAACGCGAGCCGTGCGTGACTGCGAATTATACGAGAAATAATGAGAAAGAAGGAGGGAAATGGGAATGTCGTTCACTGTCAAGGCATTTTGCGAGGCATGGACACTTACTTGGACAGTGGACAACTGGACTGCGTTCTGAAATCGCGTCGACTTTAAATTGCAACGTTGCTCGGGATTCCGCACGAACATTGGAAAGAATTTCGGTCGATATTTCGATTGCCGGTTACATCAGCGACCTTTTTTCCTTGCAGAAAACACTCTCGATTCCTCTCATTCCAGGCTTCAGATTAGGAAGAACTTTTTCAGAACACGTGTTGAATTAGTCTATAGTAGAGTTTATAATTATAGCTATACCCCTATACCTCCACTCTTATAAACGAAGCCATTTCGTGTCTTGGCAAAACAACTACGTATGACATCTATTTTCGAGAGTGATATATGCCGATCTACTTTTCTCATGGCCTATTTTTGTAATATTGTATACGCAAAAGAGGACATTTATTCCAGAAGCGAACGCCCACTCGTCTATTAACACCATGAAAATGCACACTAAAAATGAAATAAAAGTTTCGGAATTAACAATTTTGGAAAACAGCTCATTCAATTTTTATACCATATTCAGACAATACTTGATGAATGAATAAACTTCAAGAAGCAAGTTATGAAACTAATAATCAGAAGGAAATTATCTAGAGAAGTTATTTGCAGGGGTTTGAAATGTTTGAAATGTTTGACACGTTTAAAGCTGTAATCGTCGGTACGTTCAAGTACTCGGCTGCGCGATTCGACGCGCTAGGTGTCAGCACTTTGCTGTACTCCAATCTAGCCTGGATTCAAACCAAATTCTTACAGGTCGCAAAAAAAATTGATAAATTAAATTATTTGAGCTTAGAAAACTAAAGTCCTAGTAAAAATAATAATTTAGGACTAACTAGCTCTAGTTTTTAATAGAATCGTAATTAAAAAAATATATAGTGATAAAAAATTGCGATTTGCAGTAACCAACAATTTTCTTAATCTAGAGCGGTACGGATCCAATTAAGATTTACGAGTTCATTCGATAATAAAGACGATTACCATATGCATATCTGAAAGTGATATAGACCTCCAATCGCTAGTTGTAAGTTGTACGATTCAAAAATGAAAAAGGCAGTAATAAAACAACTGTTAGCGAATGATAAACTATAAGTTAATTAATTGGGCTAAACTATTAGGACTTGATAACTTAATCTAAAATTAATAATCTCTTAAATTTAATTCTGAATATGGCAGATTAGAAATTGGACACTGCGTAATTCTGATTTATGCGGTTATGGACTATCTATTCGCTGGTAAGTTTAGTCACGCAATAGGAGATTGAGGTTTACGGTTATACCGATATTCTCGAAACAAAAAAAGAATGATCGGCTCCAGATTCCGATTACACTAAGCCGCATTCAGTTTGGTTCTATTCCTTGCATATTATTTGCTCAGTCTCGAATTCATCTACTATATCTTTTGGTTGATTTGTCCTGCAGTCAAAATTTGATATTCTGATTCATTCAACTAGAACGGGGTGTTAAATATGCCCTTAATATAAATTTTGGTTAAAAGAATCAGAAATTCGGGCAAATGTAACTAGACAGTTTTCTAGTAGCTTAAGAATACAAAGTTCTTGCGAATATAATCAGCAAAGTGCAACAGCTATGGTTCCAATTCGCTAAAATTTCGTCTCTCTATAATCTATATGTGAATATATGTACTAATACGTGACGATAGATTCAACTCGAAGCAAAAGTAGCATATTGTTGATGCGTTGCGTTCTGTTTCTGAAACTATTATTCGTTAAGTCTATTATGCCCGTGATTTTACATAAAATGCATGTAGATCACTACTTGTCAATACCAAAATTCTCAAACATTCACTTCATTTATTTATTGTCTGCAATGTTAATATTTTTTAAAATATTTTTCAAAGGCACACAAAAAATATGTGCTTGGTTTGGACGTACACTGTAACCGCGCTTATGTCCGCCGTCCGAGAACGTAAACATTCACTTATATCCTTTCGGGAGGAGATCCCATCATTGCTGTTCAGCGAAGGGGAAATTGTCACGCTGCGCTCTCATTGGCTAGATTGCCACGTGCTACTTCGAGTTTTCAGTGTATTCCTCTAAAGCACTAATGCTGATTTATACTTATATAAATAAAAATACAATTAACAAATCGCTAGAACTAGAACTTTTTTCGAATGTAATTAACTTTTTCAAATCTTTCAGGGTGTCATTTGGTTCGAGTAAGGGATCAATGGTCGAGACCCTCGTCTTCGAGACTCCAGTTCAAGAAGAGCCAGAGAATAATCACTTTTTGGACAACAATGGTCGACTTGAGCTTCCAGCTTCCATGGTACCAGTTCCTGACACAGAGTGAGTAGAACATCTTTTTGCTGCTAGTGCCGAAAAGGAAGTTTTGGGATCTGGTTGATTTTTAATTGATTAGAGAATCGTGTTTGTGCTCTATTTTTTCTATTAGTCTCGTCGCAGAAGAATGGAGGGGGGATAGATAGAGAGGGAGAGAGAGCATTAGAGAATGAGATAAGCAGTTGAATTAGTATGTCCATTAATTTGATTACGTTTGACTGCTGCTGCTGCTGCTCTTGCGGACGTGAATTACACGAAATCATGAAAGGCATCCCACACATTTTTGTCTGTAATCACATACGCATACGTAGAGAATGACGTCACGCGACACACCTAGTACCGAAATAACGTGTGTTTCCTCTGCTTGTTGTAAGACTGTAAGTGCTTAGACTAGTAAATGAGTTTTGATGAGTTATAAAGCAAGCTAGTGCCAATAGAACGGAAGGCAATTTTTATGTGTATCAAGTAGCGGTTATAATTTGATTTATTTCATTTTAAAAGTGGGACAGTACGTTAAACTGGTACAGTTTTAAAATGGCCGTACATATATATGAGAGTGCAAACAATGTTTTGCAGTTAAAGCGCATTCCTTTTACGATACATTTCTGATCATGACTTGTGTTATCCGAAGCCATTGTGTATTTAAGTACCTACTGATATCTAAAAGTGTAATTTCATTTTTCCAACCTGAAAGCCAATTGAAATGGCCAAAACCGGAATTAAATGAAAGTAAATGCATGGTAAAAGCATTATTGCAGACCGAAAAAAAGATTTCGAATATTTCTAAGCATTTAAAATCATTTAAAATGATTTCAAAATTCATAGGTTTCCTAAGGATTTATTTTAAGGAATTTTTCAAGGAATTTATAAGATTTAAAAGATTTTAGGACATTTTTTATGATTTCAGGAACTATCCGGTTTCATGGAATTTCGCGTATTTATAAAAGGATTTTATTGGATTTCATCCAATTTAAAACATTCAAAGTGATTTTATAATATGTCAAAGGGTGTCAGAGAATTTCATTAGGTTTAAAGGATATTAATAATGATAATTTTCGAAAAGCTGCCAAGATTTCGATATTTGCAATTGTTCTATTACAAAATCTCATTTTTATAAACCTGAAAATACTAAAATACTAAAGATCGGACAAATTATGTAGGTTACGGAGCAAAAATCAATGTTAGTGATTTCTGCAAGCGTCTGGGGATTACGAATTTTTAGAACTTATTTTACTCCCGTGAAACCTCCCAGAACATAATATTATGCTAGAACGGTGTCACCAGTAGTCATCATTCTATCGAAGATTGCATCCAGTTCTTGGAAAGTTGTACTCTGCACCATAAAATCAATGCAATTTATGATAGTGCTATCAGACGCCAAAGATTAAAAAAAAAATAAGGACACTTTTAAAGAAAAACAAGAAGCCTAATTGCCTAACATAAATGTATTACTTTCCATTTTTTTAATTAAAAAATTATTGAAAATTATAAGTGTTAAGTATATTTATTTGAACTTCCTATTTTCCTCAGCAGATTTATATTTGCTGGCCTTAATAAATTTCTGAAAAAAGCCTGACATAAACATTCTTTTATGTTATATTTTCACATTAAGAGATGGCGAATGTCTGCGGAGAGTCTCTCACGCTCGTCGGTTCATTGACTCGCCATTAAGAAAATATACGCTCACAGTTGTCATTGTGCCCAGAAACGGAAAAAAAGTATTGAAACATTTTTAAAATTCTCGAATAGCCGTGAATGTCTGTATTCGCCGCGAAAAATTCGTAACTTTTATCATTGGCATTTCTTTCAAAGTGTTCCGAATCATCGCGTTTGCTCTCTAGGAATCTTTTTAGATTCATCGCTTGGTCGAATAATTTTTTTCATCAACATTTCAATATTATTATATGTACTACAAACTCAGTAAAGTAGTAAAATAAAATAAAATTGGTCTTCTTATTGATACTCAGGACACATTGATTCAAATATATTAAATCACACGCAATTTTGGAAGCTTGTAAATTTGATTGATTGAGAACCTAGAAGCATAGAAGTAGAAAAAACACCCCTTTTGCGGGACGTTTTCAGGGTGCCCATATGTCAGGGAAGTCAGGGAAAAGAAAAATTGATGTTTTAATATTATTTAGGAAGCACTTCCTAATATCAATATAAATATTTGTTTTCAAGAAACGTTGTAACGCGCATTTTTCTGACTTGTTTCGCTATTTACTATTTTCCTTGGCACATTATTGAAACATTATATGCTTTTGTAATATTTTCCTGTCGGGCCAACATCAATTTTGTCATAAAATCATTTGAAGCGCAATTCCGAGGGATACACCGGTTATAAACGAAAAAAATTTCTTATTTCCATATAAACTAATAGAACAAATGGATTAAAGTGAGGTTTCATCTGGATACCGCATTAGAGGCAGGTATGTTACTGTATATACAATAAACCATAAGAATAAATTGTATCTTTAAATTGGATAATAGCGCTGCAGCACATTTATCTGACGAAAGATCAAATTTATCGGACGAAAATATTTATTTGACATATGTGATATGTGAAACGGCTGCGTCTAGGTTCACTGAAAAAATATCCTCCATAACTTTGAAAATCCTTGTGGTATTCATTGTTTAAATCGTCTCACTTCATTTAAATGATTTTAACCAAAAAATCATTCATCTACAGTTACAGAATACATAGGCTGCACTTTCGTGTGTTTAAGTGTTGAATTCAGAAGAATTTGTATTGGATAATAGCGCTGCAGCACATTTATCTGACGAAAGATCAAATTTATCGGACGAAAATATTTATTTGACATATGTGATATGTGAAACGGCTGCGTCTAGGTTCACTGAAAAAATATCCTCCATAACTTTGAAAATCCTTGTGGTATTCATTTTTTAAATCGTCTCACTTCATTTAAATGATTTTAACCAAAAAATCATTCACCTATACTTACAGAATACATAGGCTGTACTTTGGTGTGTTTAAGTGTTGAATTCAGAAGAATTTGTATTCCTATGAATAAGCGATTTTTCCTCCGTCTAAAAATCCATCAACGGGAACAGAAAAATTGCTAATCCTATCCCTCTCCATCGACTTAACAAAATTTAACGGTATCACAGAAGTCTATTCAAATGTGTGAATTAAAATAGAGGCAAAGTTGAATTGTTCGTATTAAAATTTCAAAACTTACATTCCACGTGAAGGAATTAAATCAATTTGTTATACATATTTTGTGAACTGATTAGAAGGAATTAAATAATCTCAAAATATGAAAACTATTGCAGATTACAAGACATCTCTGTGACGTGGGCTATGGAAATAGAAATGAATTACTTTCTGAGATATCCTCTTCTTATGATGACATTTCAGACAGATGAAAAAATCGCGCATTCAAAAGAATAAAATAATATTCACTTTTACTCTGAAAAATATTAATTTTTCTCTATTCAACGCCTATTACCGGATAATACTTTATAGTGTTTGGTTTACAATTTTTCAAATCTTCATCAGGGTCCACTGAAAGTGAAGGTTTGTTCCAAAAAAGTTTTTTTCGGTGAACCTAGACGCAGCCGTTTGACATATCACATATCTCAAATAAATCCTTTCGACAGATAGAAGTGCTACAACGTTTTTATCCGATTTAAAGATAACATTTATTCTTGGGGTTTACTGTGTATGTAAGTAAATATCGGTGTCAATCCATTCAATAAGTATAGAATGGGTCAGGGCCCAGATCCAGTCGACGATGACTATTTCAAAGTGTGACCAACATGCACAATTAAATCTGCAAAATACCTGAAACGCTTCAAACATACAGAAATTTCGCAAACTCACTGTAATTAGGGAACCCGAATGAAAATCTTCTATGCTTGGCACAGGTTTAAACTTGTTTTAAAAGGCAAAGAAAATGCTGCAATTATTTTTGACCGAGTGAAAGAAGGAAGAAGTTTAGAGGGTGAGTGATGAGAAAAAAATAACATTGGATTTTTTTGGGTCACCTGGACGTGGAATGGAGAAGCACAACGCAGGCGTCAGGCGTGATGCCGAAGGCGCACGAGTGAGTCGCTCGCTCCTCGCTTTAGAGACTATGAGACGAGTCGAGTCGAGTCATGGTTGGAGGGGTTGGAGTTGGGAGTCATGGTTGGAGTTGGAGTAATAGTCGAACCTGATCCGCTTTTACAGTGTGCTATAGTTATCGTTGTTCGTGGTAACCGTCGTAACAGGTCTTTCTGTCTCTCTCTAGCCCTCGCTCTTCCCTCACACAATCATTTTCATGTAGCCTCTCTCGCTTTGTCGTTTTGACTCGCAGTCCTCCGTTTTTCCCTCCCTCGGTGCCTCCCCTCTCCCCTCAATCAAGGTCCATCAGTCCATATTTCTCAGACTCAATCCAGACTTCATCTAATACACTTAAGCCTGCCAAAGTGCCAAAAAGCGCGCGTCCGGTGCCGCGAGTGATTGCAAGTGCCGAGTGATGGGGCAAAGAAACTAGAAAGTGAATTCCTGGTGAGAACAAAACTTGGAGTAATTACTTACTTACTTATTAAACCATTAAACAGAGTTCTAGAAAATCCTGACAAGTGTACTGTATAAGAGAATCCTCAGCTTGACACTGTTGCTCCAAAATGCTGCAAAATGCTCCGAAAGTCAGGATTGACTGCAGAACAACCGGTGTTCTGGGAAATGTTTGCCAATTAAGACTTTTATAAAATGCACTTTTTATTATCAAATACATTCATAGAACCCTAATTTGAATATAAAAATTCTTCATAACAATTTAAATAATTGGATCAATTAAATCCGACATTAAAAAAAAACAGTAAACATGTCACAAAATAACAATTTCAAGTATTTTATCTTTTTTGAATCTACATGGATCAATCAACTGATATCCCAATTTGGCCTAGATAATTCAATACTGGCTAGATAAAAGTGTTTATATTATATTCACAAGTGTGTTCATTTGCTCCAAAAGTAGGCAGCAACCAAAATCTGTGCGAAATTTTTTTCGTGATTTTTTAAATCTAAAGATTTTCAACAACAAATGATGATCTGTTGGTGACAAGTTCTTTTGTCAATCTCAGGAGCTAAAGATAAGCATTCCAGGTTAATTGTTCAGATTTCCTCGATGAGTTGCAGATATGAAAATTCTTCGAGTGATATTCTACATTTTAATCTCTCTTTCTAATCTAAAAGATTAAAGATTAACACCTGACACCTCAACAATAAGGGATTTCAAATTGAAATCTGTGTATTTCATATTGTTAGAAGATTAAATTCGAATTCGTTATACGCACATCGAATTAATAAAAATAATAGTAGTTTGGTGATTCAAGGCCTACAGGCAAAATAGTTGTGATTTTCCTGATTTGAAAAATCGTGTCTTATTTTCGGACGAATAACATAGGAATAAATCTGCTTGGAAGTCAATTAATCATCGGGGATTTTGAAAATCCTCACGTTTTACTCGTCGAAAAATAATACGAAGATCTTTTCAATAGGGTTTGTGTTCTGTTTTAATTCTATTTCAGTCATTCAATGTAATTCCGACCTACCAAAACACTCATAAATCCGGAAAGTTCCAGAGGCCGGATTTAAATACTGACACGCCCTTTTTAAATTCTTTGAATTTTTTTTTTTTTTTTCATTTACTGACTCTTAATGTTTAGTATGTCATTTAAAGCGTTGATAATCGCCATTTGAATTATTTCACATGTTATCGCATGTGATGGCAAGGTCAGTCGTTATTACGTGTATACGAGCATTTAAATTATGATTGAGATCCCAACGCAATTTTTACTCTTTACGATTTTTGCTCTGGTGTTGAACAAAAAGAAATTATTTGGGTGGAAACGCGAATTGAATCGTGTTCCTTTACAAAAAAATAAATTAAAAACATTAATATATATAATAATAATAGATCTATTAAGAAAGAAAATATATTATGTCACACGCCATGTTGAAATCTTAAACTTGATTAGTCAAGAACCGACAGGGAAACTCAGAAGCTTCAAAATAGAAAAAAAACCTTTTGCGGGTTTTTTTGTGTGCCGCTGGACCGAGAATTTTATGAGACCGGGATGTGACCTTGAATTTATTTTTTTAACGGGAATTTTACAAACTTTTAGGAGAAAAAATCCGTGCAATTTTGATTTCAACCGTTTTTTAAATAATTAGTTAAATTGAGATCTTTTTCAATTATGTTTTTATTTAGTTTATAATGCGTAATTCGAAAATTTTTCACTTATTTTCAAAATTGAATTTTGCTTCAAAAAAGTATATTTATAAATAAATGCTTTTATAAGATTTCAGTCTAAAACCTTTCATTTAAAATCAGCAATTATAATTATTTATTCGAAACTTTAAAAAAAAATAACTTTAAACGTTACAATTTTATTTTTCTATTTAGCGCAATTTAATTTTCAAGAAGCTTGAACACCTATTATTTTTCGGAAAAATTCAAGTGAGTTGAAGAAATATTTAGAAGATTTTGGAAAAATTCAAAATCAATTTCAAATTTAAAATTGTTTCAAATAAGTTGAATTAAGTGTCTCCGTGTTCCGACAAAATCCGACTATTGGTAACAAAATTATGTTCAAGTAGCCTGAGGTCTAGATTTAAAAAAAATGTAAATTTTGGCAGATTTCGAACATAAAATTTAAAAGCTTTTTAAGAATTTTCACAGGCTTCAAAAGAAAGATACATTTTTTTAAGATTGCTAGGAAAATTAAAAATAATGTTTCATTTTAAACAATTATTTGAAATTCGAATAATTTTTAAAGATATTTAGATGTTGTGGAAAACTTTTAATAATATTTAAAAATTTTTTAAATGGAACAGCATGGAGATGTTTGAAATCTTGAATAAAATTTCGAAAAATTTTAAGAATTGTTAAACTATTTGAAATAAAAAAAATTAAAAATTCAACTTGAACGGGGAATTTTCAAATTTTTTAAAATTTATATTTGGAACTGGAATTTATCCAGAAGATTAATAATTCTGACTTGGAAAC
>JAAAKG020135435.1:18568-36241 GCA_010014905.2 Druon quercuslanigerum
TAAAATTTGAAGAAATTCTAAGCTGGAACAGGAAGTTTTTTAATGGAATGAATTCTAAGTTGAAACGGGAAATTTTCGAAAAAAAATAAAATTATGAATTGAAAAAAGGAAATAAACCAGCCATTTTGGATAAAAATTCAAAAAGTGAGCGCATTTTGAAAAATTTTGAGTCCATTTTTTTCTGAATTTGAAAATTCTATGCATGGATATTTATAGTATTAACAAGGGCGAACAATTTATCCTGATGACTTTTTTCGATAAAAAAAAATTCTCAGAATTATTGCATTTTCAAAATTTTTTTAATTATTCGAAAGTCCAAATTTTAAGCCAAACAACGCATCATATGAAAAAAGCCAAGATAAGAAAAACATTCATTTTTTAAAGCCCCACAAGATTAGCATAACAACTTTTTGGATTTTCTTGGCAAATCAAAAATTCCATTTTGTGGTCAAACTATGCCGGATACGAAAAAAGATGAATGAACAATAATTGTGATCCGAAAAAACATCTACAATTTCGTTAAGAAACACTTTTTCATAGGACTCGTTCTTTTTGTTTTATTTGTGAAAAATGAAATTGAAAATTAAAAAAAAATTGTGTAAAAACGACCAAAGTTACCAAAAAAATGATTGAACAAATCCGGATAATAAATGTCCCTCAACAATCGAGCGCGCAGCGCGAGTGTCACGATGACAATGTGTACCTCAAAGCCTACAGAGCTTTGAGAAACTTATTCTTTAACTATACCATATTATTAGAAAATTTAAAATATGAAAAGGCATATAAATACTGCAATCTAAAAGAGATCTTTTGGATGTCCGAGCGCGAAGCGCGAGATTCAAATCAGACGTGCGGCCAAACTTGCGAGCGAAGCGAGCAGATTTTTTTAATTTCATTGAGCATGCAAAATGTTTGCGAAAATGCGGAAAAAATGGCCTCTTTAACCATGAAAGATGTTAAAACGTTCTGCTAGTTTTGAGGTTATTTTTTTAATTTCATTGAGCATGCAAAATGTTTGCGAAAATGCGGAAAAAATGGTCTCTTTAACCATGAAAGATGTTAAAACTTTCTGATAGTTTTGAGGTTATATTGATTCAGTAGAGTTGGAAGTGTGTAATGATCGTCAGGGAATTTTGTTTGCAAAAACCATCCTGCTCATCGCAACCATGGAAAGTTTGACATGGCCTGAAAACTTTATAAATCATGTGTTTCATATGACTCTCGCGTATTAATTTCTCATAAACGGCAATTATAAAGAAACTGCTACCAGGACCTTGCAGATGTGTTTTCTCAGAAGACTTGATACAAGAGTCCTCTAGCTCAGTATTTCAACAAAAGCCAAAGTCTTCGTACAAGGGTACAAGGCTGCCAGCAGTCTCGAGTACTAAAAAAAAGTGCATGAATCATTGTAATCTTTACAGCTATAATTTTGTCGTATTTTCAAGCTTCGAAGCGCATATGTCTGCTTGTGGTCTCATGTCTGGTGGAATAGAGGAGTCGACATTTGCTCAAGGTCTGCTCTCAACCCGTAGTGGGGAGTGTGACGTCATCCTGGCAAGGGGTTCGAGGGATAAAGAGAGGAAACTCACTCACTGAGGAATTGTAAACAGAATAATATTACATCGCGTTAAGCCTCATGAGCAATCACCCGCATTTAGTATCACAATTATAAATAAATAAATATGGAATACACATTATTCCAGCAGTTTTCTTTTCAAGTTTGTCAATTTCCTTTACAAGTTGGAACATCCGAGTGTACATTATGACTTGACGCTTTTATCGTTCATTGGTATTTAGAGAATCTCTTCGAATGTCCTTTAATTTAGTGTTTCGCTTTTTATATCCTCTCAGGAGACCTATATAACGGAAATATCAACCAGGCGCCAAGGTGCATCTATGACTATTGGATATATGTATGTGTATAATTTAGTCGTTTGTGAAACATTTTTATTTGAATTAAACAAAAGGGTTTTCGACATCTAGAAATTACCGATTGAAATTGAAATTCAGATTCTTTTTATTATGTTTGTATGTTTCCGGTTTGACGCAATGCGTGCTTTGAAGCTAATTGTGATTGGGCTTGTAGTTAATCACAGTAACTCATCTGATCGGTATCAGAAGTTGGCATGGTTCTGCTATTTCGGACTGATTTGAAAAAATAGATGGCATGGATCCAAAGCTTTGCAATGAGTGATGAGATTTATTGCTTTGGATGTAACATTGTTAGAGGGGTCAAGATATTTCTCTTTGAACATGAAAAAAATGTGTTTTTTTTTTTTCTTACTTTCGCTTCCATGAAAGCAAATTACGCAAATCCACTCGAATCTCCTTCACATAATGCCTCAGAAAGGAACCAGTTTACCTACCGGCTTGTTCGGTTTGTGTCCTTTTCCGACGAGCCCATCGACCTTCGATCAACTATCGTGCCAATGAGGTCGATGTTTGCACTGCGTCGAAATCGAGAGTTTGCAGAGTTGACCCAGGCAAGATATTTCACTTCAGAGATTTGCAATCCTGTATAAAATTTAAAATCCTATGTGTAAGCATTTTTTCAAAGCTCTCATCCTACTGCCTGAAGTTCTTCCGAGTCACTAATTATACAAAAGCAAAGAATAACAAAAAGCTGGAAAGAAAGAAGACGGTATGACTCATCAGAAAGTTATTTCAAGCAAGAGCTTAATGGGCCAATCCATTTCCTGAATATTATAGTTGTTGGACAATTCAAAACAATGAAAGTACGATACTCTAATGCTAATAATGGAGGCTATCTTGCCGTAAGAATATATATTCTCGTCAGTATAATCAAAAATATTTAAATATTGGTATGTTGTACTTTTCAGTTTTGTGTAAAGCGCAACACTAAATGCCCAAAATTACAAAAAAAGGAACTGATCTGAAAGCACGTAGCACGAAACATTAAAAGAAATGATTGAACAGAGCGAAGAGCATTATTTCTTCCCCAATAAAATTCTCATTTTGAGAATATTTTCTCCCTTTGGTTAGAATATGCCTGTAAGAATGTGACGCTCTTAATATTAGAATATCGTTTCTTCGGTGAAACGAAAACAGTTTTTAAAGAGCGGATAAAAACTTTGTTGTAATTTTTAGCGCAAAAGCGTACTTTCAAGTTTTCTCGAATATGAATATTTCGACTCCTTATAATTTTGTTTGTCGATTAAAAAAAAAAATTGATGAACATTCTTTAACTTTCGGAGATATTAAATTTTTAGTGCAGCCGCGCGATCTCACTGCCACGGACAATACAGCTAGGCACGGCGGATCAAATAACAAAGTCCAAAATAACTTTTAAAACTTCGTTCTTAATGGATTTCAGATTTTGTTTTTAGAAAAATTTAGAAATCAATTAAGAATTGATGTGTGTAAACGATTTTTAAATAGCTACACGGAGAAAAATAGATATTATGACTGAATATCTGGGTTTTTTAGTGTAGGACAATGGTTTAGATATTTAGGTGTTAATATCTTGATATTAAAATTTAGTATCCAGATAGTAAATTTTAATATCAAAATATTCCGGCTTAATATCCCGATTGTTGTCCTATAGTTATGAATCCAGATTTTAAATCCTAATATGCATTTTTCTCTGCTTATTGTTTAACATTTGATGTTAATGCAAATAGCGAAAAAATGTTTATTCTGTCCCTAATGCGCAGCGGTTTGTGCGAGCAAAAACAGTTGGGTAAGTGATATTATTTGTTATGAACAAATTCTATTATCAAATAGCAAACATTATCGATTCTTCATTTTTAAAGGTCTGTCTAGTTGTTCATAAAAATTTGTCGCATTATATTATTTGTTAAGTTTAAAAACAATTTATAAATATCTATCAATTCTAAATTATTCTTTAAAGAAATACAATCTAAAATCAGTTAAGAATTGTGATCTAAACATTATTTTGAACTTTGATAGGGTTGTTTACCCTACAGTAGAGTATCTATTAATTTAATTTATTTAATAATTAAGACACTACGTGTTAATACAATAAACTTATGATTTATTGTTTAACTTATATTTGTGCTTTTAATTAGTAATTTTCTACTGCGTAGGACCATTGTCTATTTTAGGGTCATCTCCCCCATTTGATTTCGCCCCATTTTGCCTGTCGCTGCGTGCGTATATTTAGAAGGTTCGACTACACTAAAAAATTAATATTTCCGAAAGGTAAAAAAAACCATTAATTTCTTGTTTCGATACACGCATAATTTTTTTTTGTTTTTGTATTGCATTAAAAAGGTATGTATATTATACGCTTTACACCTGCAAAAATCATTTAAATTCAATCAGCCCTTTGGGAGATATGGTGTTTTGATAAAAGTCGGTTCTCGAAATTCAAAATCCTATAACTCGGAATTTTGACAATTTTTCAACCATGAACTTCATTCACCCAACACTAAAGTTTCACTCTGATATTCGGAAAATCGGTTCACCTAAAATAAATACATTTTTTCTTACGATATAAATGTCAATGACATGCAAGCATTGTTTTCAGAGTGAAGAAGACATTGTATATGCTCTCATGTTTCAAAATCGTTGTTACCGATTGCATTGTTTATATATATATATATATATATATATATATACATATATATGCATGTATGTACTATGTGTATATGTATTGTAATCGCGCAGGTGGCAGAAAATTGGTATTGTAAATTGGCATTGAAAATCGACAGAGTGCCAACCGTGCAACACGTGAGACGGCAACGCCGGTTGACCGAACATTGGCACAAAAATTTATTAATTTAAAAATTTTTAATCAAAATAATATTTACAGTCTGCTAAGCAATCTTCAGGTCTTAGCGTACATAGTAAATTTCTCAAGTAGAGCCATGCCTTCCCACGCTAAAATATATTATACCGTGGACGACTGGAAACCGTGTTGAATGTTGCTCGAGTAAAATTACTGCGACGATTTAGATTAGAGTTCTTGATTGCAACCATGTCTCGTCCTAAGGTCTTGGAGGTCGACAGACGAATTTGATCAAGATCTTCCTTCAATCATGTTTTTTAAAAATTTGTTTCTTATAAAAAAGAGCCATGAAAATAAAAAATCTCATGATTTTCATTTTAATTTCATTGTTTCATTTCTTAGATTAAACATTTATTGAACAACAGTAAGTCAGCGAAATGACAAAATGTGATTTTTTTATGAGACTAATGTGATATTGTCAATTGTGGGTCGTTACGACCTAAACCTGATTTGATACGTGACCTGTGAATTCGAGAGATCGTATTAATAATTCCAAGAGTATCAATTGAGAAGATTCTGACTATAAATCGCTACATTATAATGTGATTATTGTCAGCACCTTGACACCAATCAGAATTGAATTTAAACATTGATTTATGCCTCGCAATGATCCATATAAAAAATAACTGAATATAAACTGGAAATATAAATGTTAGTACATTGGTAAATACAAAGTGTATTTATCGTTTGAAATAACGCATGTATTCCTTTCGATGGGGGAAACACGTGCTAAATAGAAAATTGCTTTCTCACTTTAGAGCAAATTATCACATTCCCGAGTGCTATCTCGTTACATTGTGTAAACATTAATTGCCCTCCAGGGCGAGCTAATGAGGCTTTTTTTGTAATTTTTGTTTACACGGTGCGTGCACACCTTTACAATTCCTAGGTTGCTTATACCTATTTGGCACGCGAGGGCGCGTGGCAGTAAAGCGGAAGTTGAATGGGTAAATCTCACCCTTCACTCTTTTCTCTTTCAATTTTAGAAACAAAAACTAAGATTGTTCAGCAAATTTCCGTCGGAAATGTCCGCTTTTTCATTGTTATGTTTTCATGTATATCCTTTTAGTTTTTATTAGCAGTCGTATCCACCAAGTAGGGATTATCATTTTATTCGGAGCGTAATAACATTTTGGGGTCAATGTAAGTAAACAGTTTTTAAGAAAAGGCTGCGTAGTAAAAACTAGGCATTCATTTTTATCCGGGATCCTTTTTTGGGTGTTCTAATATGATCTCACAAATAGTCTATTTTAGTACCAGTTTCTGTCTTGTTTAGTCTGCTAACTTCATATTGATAAATGATCCGAGATACCGGACTTAATTGATGTAGAGGGTGCATTGTTTCAATTGTTCCAAACTTGAATATCATAAAAACAAAACATAGATCAAAAGACTAGAGATCGGAACGTTTTAGGTTGGGTAGAAACTTTCAGCATTGAGTGAATTTGAAAGCCCAAAAGATCTAACAGTTTGCGGACGCACGACGTTGACATACTATACATGTCATTTTAGGATTACGTTGGCTTCTGAACTTGACAGATTAGAATTTGTTTTGTCGGATTTGCTTGTTGACAGATGATTCTCCTTTCAAGCCTATTTCAATCCTATTTCAATCCACAATTCGACCTCATATTATTAAATTCGTGGATCAAACTGAAGTGGGATTTTTTGTTGCGTGAACTGTTTTAATACCGAATTAAGTCCTAAATCGAATCCTAGTTTTTACAGTGTGGACAGAAGTTTCTGGATAACCGCATGTATACGCAACTTTTCCCCTCCGGGAAAGAAAACGTAAATGGTGCCCAGGCGAAGTGGCGCCACGACGTCCAGATCGATGATCCTCGGTTGCGTTCGCTTTCTTACAACAATTTATTCAAAATAGTTGTAATGTTAGATTTATTATGAAGATTGCTTTTAAATAGAAAAATAATTCTGCGCCCCCATTCTCTTCTTAGATTATAAAATTCAGATTAATCAAGAAACTCGATATCATATAGTTATTAACAAGTTTTTTTTTATTTTCCAGCGAGGGTAGAGAGAAAGTACGAGTTTCGTTAGTGGGAGCGCAGCCGTCACCTGCAACGCCTGGAGTCCTTTTGCTGGATCCAATTGGCCCGTCGACGGGTCATCTGATAGATATCATGGCAGCGAGTCCTGCAGAACTTTTGACCACACATACTGAGCACACCACTCCCACCTATCACACGCAAATAAGGTAATTTTAAACCGCTCATAAAACCATAACGATAAATCACACTGAATGTCTATTTTAATCAATTGCAATAGTAGTTTAAGTTTTGGAGAAATAGTGCACAGTCTAGCTTTTGAATTGCTATTATTAATCTAAATAAATAAAAGAAACTCGTCGGAGTCCTAAAGTGCCAATTACCTTTGACAAAAATTCAGGCTGACTTTAAATTGAAGGCTCTCTGAGAGTCTAAGAAGCTATAAAAAATGACTGGTCACTTATCATCGAATGAGCTTTTGACAAATCACAATATACGGACCGGAATTATTTTATGGGGCCAAATTCTTGCGGTTCACACAAACCATCCTGATAGCCCAGACCACAGAAATGCATCTTCCTCAAAAAAGGACGGTCACTAAGTTTTCATTGTCGTAAAAAATAATCCTTGTGGTTAAGATGTCAACAACACATATTTGAGGAAGTTGATATTTATGAATCTAAGGTAGAATTAAAAATCTTCTGCTGCTATTCACTGCTTTTATACCGAAGACAGCCTGCAATGATGATATTTTTTTTTTAATTCTATATTGACACAACGACGGGCCTTTCCACAATTAATAGGCGCATCATATTATATCCCATTATATTGCAGCCCGGCCTTCTTTTATTGTTGTTGGAGTAAAATGTGGTTTTTCAAAGCGAATTTTGCATCTCTTCTGGCTAGTTCAACCAGCGATATTTAACTGGAAATCAGTCAGATTCCACTGGTTGATTTTAAGAGAGTACATAAGAACAATTATGTACTTGAACCGACGAAACCTAACTTGATAACTGTTAAAACACATGTTCAGTTTGAATGAAGTTTTTAAAGATTTGCCTTCCTTGCTTCCTTTAAGATCTTAAACTGCAATCTATCTACTTTCAAATACAGCCGCTGTTGTTGTCAACATGGAATATTTGAATGGATTCGTTAATTCATAAAGAGAAACGATGCTGATTAAAGACTCATCCCTGGGAAAATGTACCTAATTGGCTCTTTGCATTAAAAAGGTCTTTCATTGCAAAGTCGTGAAAGAGTTACTTGTTGCAAAAACTTGACCGCTAAATTGTATCAAATGAATATATGCAATGTTCCTGAAGATGGGATACTATAATGATAAAAATTGTCAAAACATGCATTCAAGTCTACAGAGAATAATGAATACTACTGAGTGTTGTGAAATGTAAACATGCGTCTCACAATTCGTGAGAATATTAATACTGGCACAAATATTTTAATTAGTTTAAACTTTATCTGCATGTAAAGTTGAGAAATCATGAGGATATTTGTTGTTGATGTTTTGAGAATCTTCAAGTTCATTTGCCAGTCGTCTTTTGTCACTCTTCTCCTGCATCAAGTGCGCACGCACGGAAAACTTAGCAGTGAATTGTGCAATAGAACGCGGAAATAATACCGCTAGTTTGGTAGAGTTGGAAACTATTTTGGTTAGAAACATGTGTGCGAGGAAGAAATAGCGGGAGTAGAAAACCTCGAGTTTTTGAGGAAGGGAAAGCAATGAGTTGTGCCTGGCCCTGACTCAGATAATTAGAAAAAGTTTAGTCACGTCGTAAGATCCGTTAATCCAAAGGAAAATAATAAGCGAAAATAGTCGTTTGGAGAACCTTTTTCTAAGTCGCCAAAAAGCTACCATTCCTGCTTTAATTATCTTTTAAAGAATGGCATTTAATGTGCATATTTCAAGATTTAAAAGTCTCAAACTCAAATTTTCAGAAATGAAAAATTGCTTTTCAAATTTGGGTAAAAAAAATGTAAGTAACACTGCCATTATAGCAGATTGTACAACTACGTTACCGAACCTTTACAAAAATTTTGATAAATCTGTGAAAAACGATACTCGATAAAAAAAAAATATTTCTCGGTCGCTAGGACTCGAACATATTCGCTCCCTGAGGGAATCTGATTTCTAGGCAAACGCCTTAGCCACTCGGCTGCGGCTGCATATATGTGGCGGGATGTATTCGCAATTCACCATCTTCTGCGGCGAGAAATTCGCCGCTTTCTGGTCTGAAAACTGTCCACTTACAAGGTGGTAATTTTCAAAGTTGCAAAATATTTCGACTTTTGATGTGTTGGCTGCACCGCACGTTACGTTCCTGGTGGGGAAGATCGATATAGCGTGGGTGGACGCGCAGAGGCGCGGCGAAAAACGGTAGCTGGTAGCAGTCGTGCTTTCGGCTGCACCGAGAACGCATTCGATTCTACTCAACTTCCGGTTTTACCCTACAAAAACTATTTTTACTTTCCCGCCACCGCCTCGAATACAAGTAGAATGCCGAACGAATCGCCTTTACTCGGAAAATCGTGCTTACTCCGATATCAAACCAAATAACACACGTGAGGAAAACTTCATGTCTTATCACTCAATGCTTAAAAAATAAATATCAAAATTGTGCCCGGACATCAGTCTAGAGAAACTGATAACTCAAGAGGAAATTTTCTGATGCAGTGGTTGATTTATTTTCATGAATTTTTTGTTTTATTTATAATCATTTAGTGACTCAGTGATGTAGTGTAGAGGTTTTCTTTTGTGAAAAGGTTCTATTCGACTGTGAGGTCAATTTTTCAGTGTTTAATAAACTGAGGATTTAGATATTATACATATTTGGAAATGAGCTACATTTTTCAATGTTTCAAAAAATTGCAGGGTTTAGGAAAAATAGTTTTCTCAAGATGAAATTTGTCCCATTAGTTCGATATTGGTTGCAGTTTAAGCCTTTTTTATCTTTCAATAGTTTTGATACAGATTTTTGCATTTCTCAAACATCCTTTTTTAGACATAAATATCTGTTAAAGACAGAAGATTAAAAATTTGGACAACACGTTACACTTTCGTGTGATGAGAATAAATATTAATGTAAATCGAGGTTTAGGAAAAATTATATGAGGATTGAAGAAACAAGTGAACTAAGTTCGCAATTCCAAGTAGTAGATCGACGTCGTCAACCTCGCCAAAGATAGATCTTTCTATGAAGGGAATGTCCAGGACCGTGACCTGCCTCAGTCGAGTTCAGATTCATCCTAAACAGTCCACTCGCATCCAAGTTCCGTTGCCAATGAACTGTGCCGATAAAAATATTCTCTCTCTTCACGACTCATCCAATTTATCTAAACTTTTTCCTTCAATGAAAGATACTGTAATATTTAAGTACCGTGTCTCTTTAATTACTGTACTTACTCAACTCAACTCAAGACACTGTAACGCACCATCGGCTACTCAAGCCTCACTAAGGCATTGAATTAATTGCTCATTTACTAATGATGTCATCCAGAATTAAGACTCACTTTCAATTGTAACCATTTAATTTGAAATTTTCCGCCTGAAAAGTAATGACACTTCAAAGTGACAAACATATTTTCAATAAAAATATTTTTTTAAGTATGTTAGATTTTGGATTTGCGGATGACAAACAGGATCTTCCGCTAGAATTAATCTGAACGCACGAAAGAAGTGAAGAAGTTGTTGACCACTTTAAATACGAAGAGATGAATGAACCAGGGGTGTTTCTTCCACTTTTCTAACTCGCTCTTTTCGCCCTATCCTTTTTATACACGTCGGAATGATAAAATGATAAACGATTGTAGCGGCACACGCAGCTAGGTTCCAGAATGTAGAAAAAACCAGACACATGGAAGGAGTGTGTCAGTGTGTGGCAGTGTTACCTAGTGACCTATATAACGGAACGCCATCTAGAGGCAAAATGTACCACCAGTCCACCATTGCTCCAGTAAGCATCCCCATGGGGGTGAAATGCATCGAGAGGGTTTTTGTTATCGTTATGTCACGGCGCGCGGCGGCGCACTCCTCACCACGCCTTTAGCTAATCTAAAATTTTTAACACTATTGAAAATCGAGCCTACATTGAAAAAAAAAAACAAAGCTGAAAACTAAACTTATTTTTGCTTTTGCGATGTCTCATATTTAATTTTGTAATGTTTTTGACAATGGGTATTTATTTTTAAATTAGACAGGGACACTTTCCTTTCAATTTAAATGCACAAATCAATCAAGCATTGGGTAATTTTTTTATTTTAAGGATAGATTATAAATTTGTCTCGCCGAAAATATTTGACCTACGTCCCGAATTTTCGGGACGACTAGAATAGACCATCCTCTTTTCCAGCTCCCCAATTTTTCGGGGCGATTAGACACAACCTTTAAAATAACCGTAAATTATTCTATTATCCGAGGTTAAAGATAGAATTCTTCCTGTTTGTACTATTTTGGTATGTACACATAATTTCTATGACTCAGAAACTTAATTGAGACCGATTTAATGAATTCTACTTGAAAAATGACATAATAAAGTTGAAGGTTATAGAATAAATCAGCTGTTTCCTCGACGAATGGACCCCCCTTTATAATTGGTGCCTTTATCATGTATATGTTAATAAATCTGATGGAAAGACAAATTGACTACAGTTGCGAGAGGGAACGCATGAATGGCTCTAACTCACGTTGAAGGTAGACTTCCATCGACGCCGCGTCGATGAGATGGACAAGAAGAAGAGGACAATACCGTCGTTTGTTTCGATTTTGTTGCGAAGTATGGAAGCACAGGCACTATCGGTTATGCTTGAATGCTGCCACTGCACTCTACTTCCTGCTGCAGAATGACGGCAAAAAAGGATCACCGAGTGAGAAGCAAACTCAAGACTCACCTCAAGAACTTCCATTACTGAAATGGAATTAGTCATGAAAATTTATTCCCAAAACGCAATGTAATTTTACAATTCTTAATCGACGGTGGCGTCACTGTGCACGCGCACTACTTTCAATTTAACAATGCTCTTATTGTAATTTCACTTTACAATATCTCTATTATAATGTACCAAGAATAATTTATCAGAGTTGAAAAGGGCTTCGGTAATTCCTGGGTACCTGAGGAAAATTCCTGATTGCATAGGATTCAATGGTTCTTAGGAACAATTTCTGAGAGTTGGGCAGGTTTCAGATAAACTGCATGAGGATTGAAAACACAAATAAGCTTAGAAACAATTTATGAGAGTTAGGCAGGTCGAGGGTTATTCTTAGAAGCCATGGGACAATTTCTGAAAGTTGAAGAGGGCTCCAGTGGTTGTTAGGAATAATTTCTGAGAGTTGGGCAGGTTTCTGAAAAATTACATAAGAATTGAAGAAAGAAATAAAATTAGGAACCATTTTTGAGAGTTGCGTAGGTTGTGGGTTGCTGTTGGGAGCCTCGAGACATTTTCTGAGAGTTGGGCAGGTTTCAGAAAAATTACATGGGAATTGAAGAAACAAATAAACTTAGGATCAATTTCTGAGAGTTGAGCAGGTTTCAGAAAAATTTACATAAGAATTGAAGAAAGAAATAAACTTCGGAACAATTTCTGAGAGTTGGCAGGTCATGGGTTATTCTTAGAAGCCATGGCACAATTTCTGAGAGTTGGGCAGGTTTTAGAAAAACTACATGGGGATTGAAGAAACAAATAAATTTAGGAACAATTTCTGAGAGTTGCGCAGGTCGTGGGTTAATCTTGGGAGTTATGGGATCATTTATGAATGTTGGGCACGGCCTGGGCTGCTATTGGGAGCCTAGATATAATTTCTGAGAGTTGGGCAGGTCGTGGATCATTCTTGGAAGTCATGGCACAATTTCTGAAAGTTAAACAAGGCGTCAGTGGTTTCTCGGTTCCTAGGAAAAATTTCTGAGAGTTGGTCTGGGCGTTGATTATTATTAGGAGTCTAGGAACAATTTATGAATGTTGGACAGGGCGTGGGTTCTTAATGGGAGCCTAGGCACAATTCACGAGAGTTGGACAGGCCTTAATGATTGTTTTTGCAATCAGATGTTGCCGTATTTTCAAATTTAACTGATCGTAGTTCATTTTCTATGAAAAAGTGAATGATTGCGGTAATCGCTGACATCGCGGTGCACTCATTACAAGAGAAGAATTAGGCACGGAAGCCATGCGAGGTTAAAAGATAAAAAAAAAACAATCGATATAACATTCTCGCGTGTCTACACATACAAACATAAATACGTATGTATTCATATTGTGTGTCTTTCAGTGTGAGAGGGTGTGCAATGAAAGAGCGAAGTTACCGTCTACGACCCCTATTTTCTATTCTGTGTGAACGAGTTTTTCACTCGGTTTTTCACCAGTCATGTCGTAAGCTGTAAAGCTTCTATAACAGGAAAAAAAGTAAAGAGATGATGAACCTGAAACACTTTTGATGAACTGAAGTCAGTGACGTTTTCCGCGGAATAAAATAATCCTGCTACAAGTCTTTCAATCCTAATTTAATCTCAAAAGAGATTAAATTTCTTGTTACGTTGGATTCTCTTTTCATATGAAAGTGTAGTGTAGTCCAAATTTTCATTGAAAATAATAACTTGATATTCAGTTTAAGTTAACTTTAATCGATGCAATTTTGCATCAATAATCCGTTAAATAGAACCCAACATAAAAGGCAAAAGCTCTGCTTTAATTAAAATAATTGGGTATTTTTTGGAAAGAGACGCTGTGGGTTTTGAAGCAATTAAAATGTCTGAAAGTTTGAATTGATGATTCTTGGTATTCATAGAGAGATCTGTCCCCCTTGAAAACTTCAGAATCATCTCTTAAAAATAAATTGGATGCTGAGGAACTAAATTTGTAGGCGGGATGGATAGCTCATTTCAGCTTGTGAAAACGAAACGCTCGGACACTCATTTTTTCCACGGAATCGTAAAGTTATTGTGCAATCTTTTACCTATAGAAGGCAATTCTTAAAATTAAAAGTTAATATAGGTATCAAATTTTTTTCAAAGAAGAAAGCTATTTAGAAAGACAAATAAGGTGATTTGGCATTGAAATAAGTTCGTCTCATGTAAAAAATTGTACCTTTCCACAGGAAGAACTAAAGACTTCTAGTCAAAAAAGATGTGAATTAAATTACTGCTGACTACTAATTATATTTAAAAAACTAAATAGTTTGAGGTGTTATCAAAGTTTTGTGGCAAATGATAGTATCGGAATTATTGAAAGAAACTGTCAGTGAAAAATGACGACTAATCATGGAGGTCACGTGTACTACGTGATTAAAGTACCAAAGGATGCGGATCTTAATGAAAGGTAATTTAATGAAAAATTGTTCAGTCATTTTCATTATCATTATTTATATTTACTTATTTCGATTTTTGAAAAAAGAGCTCAAAGAAAGAAAAGAAAACTGTGACTTGTGAAACAATGGGAAAAAGGTTACATTTCATATTTCAAGTTACATTTTATCGATCCAACTTTGCCTGTCTACCTGTCGATATGCGCAATACATACATATGTAGAGATACAGTTCAAGGAGGCATTATTTTACCTAAAATCATTTAACCGAATAGAAACTACACTGTAATTTTTCTGAATCACTATTATCGCATATTATTAGAATTTGTTGTTATAGTTTTACTTTTAAAGCCTTTTAATGGACTCTTGCTATAATAATTATGACGGCTATAAGGAAATGAGTAATTCTGAAATCTGAAAATAATCACATAACGATTCTCTCAACAGCATGGAATGTGATTTTTTAAATATTTTATTCGTCATTATTTCGTAATGTTTGGCACTAACTTTATTTCAAGTTGGCTCAGAGCCAAAAGGAGATTATTTTTTTTCTTTCTTCCTTGATCGGGGCTCTTATCTTTCATTTTTAATTGCCTTCTCTTTTTGTACAAAGTTATTCAGAACTTGCTACAAGTGAAATATGTCTATTTTTCATAGCATTTCTTTGAGAAGATATTTTTTCTATCGTGAAACTTCGAAGCGGGAATACCGTGCATTTTTTGTTGTTACAAATTGTAAGTTGATGGATAAAGAAACGATCTAAAATTATGATTAAAGATGTCGATCTCGATCTCGAAAAGTTTTTCATTTCCTGGTCAATTTCCTTACTCGCGGGAGCATTTCACGGATATTTCCGTGGACAAGGCAAAATAAATCGCTGTCTGGCGATCGTATTGTGTCGGATGACCGAGACTTGGCACAACATTTCTTCATCTATTGACCATTCGCATAAAAGACTCGATTTTGTTGGATCGAGGAAACGAAAAAAATAATATCTATGTGGTCTTTGACAACAATTCTGTGATACAGAAACTTCTTTATGCAAGCAGATATGAAAAGAAGGATGTAGAAAACTAAAAATAGCCTCTTGACGTAATTCGGAAAAACCGGCACTAGTTGTAATGTGTTCACCAGCACGTCCTTCGTGTTGTTCATATTGCTAAAGAACAACGGATAATTTATTATTCACTTTGAAATCAGTATTGCAACATTTTTCTCACGAGTTCTTAATTTAAATAACAGGTCTGCGAGGTTTTTTTTTTCTGGAAATATGACAGTTATTTCCTTTATATTTCTGTGCGTCGAAGCTGAATCTTACCACACATTTTGTCTGGCAGGTGTTATTTATTGTATTGTCAAACATGGCCGGAAACGGCATTTTTAGACGACTTTGACTCGAAAAATTGTACGTGCCATATGAATTCTGCAGTCAGATTCGTTTTCAACGCACAAAAATCTGTAAAAGAAAACCAATCAAAGAATCTTGATGACCCCCTGTTCCGCGGGCCTGTTTAATAGTTTAAAACAAGTTTTTTTGATTTTGTTTATTTAGCAAAATAAAAATCCTTCGTTTTGGACAAACGTAACATTAAAAAAATTATATTATTTACTATAAGAGCTCGCAAAAAGCCGGAAGTTATTCGATACTTAAAGGTTTAAGCGGACTAAGACGCTCGATAGAACTCGGATTTCGTTCAACGCTCGTATATCAGTTTCATGAGTTAATGTCATGGTCAGAGCACAGGGTGTGGCTTTAATCTACCGTTTTCATGACTTTTCTCCTTTCGAAATTAAAAAAAGAACAAAGAAATTAGTGCACTGAAATATGTATTTATCTCGATAAACAAAATGATTAAAATTTTCGTCTTTGGTGAGTAAATCCACAGCGGCTTTTTAAGGAGAAGAAATTTTTGCATTTACGTTAAATATGCAAAAAAAAAGGAGAAATTTTGAGCATTTCATCAAATTCTTTTGAATTCTCTTCAATTTTTCTAAAATCATTGCAAACCTACGCAATTTAATAATTTTTTCATATTTTTTAATTGTTTTTAATTTACAGTTTGATTTTTTATGAATAACATCGATTTTTTTTCATTACCCTTAAATTTCTCTAAATTCAATCGAATTTTACTAAAATGAATGGATTCTTTTTTTAAAAATTAATGTGAATTCCTTTTTTACTCAGTTCTACTCAATTTAATTGACTTTTTTAAAATTAGCTTGAATTTTTATGAAATTCATCTAATTCTTCTCTTTTGCAGTAAATTCCTCTTAATTCGTTCCAATTTTACGAAAACCCATGGAATTTTTAAATTCCAATTTTTTTTCAATTTTTGCATCGCAAGTTCTTTCCATTTATAACTTTTGGCAAATTTATTATCAATAATTGTTTTTTAGTTTCTAGAAATTCAATTAATATACCAAGATGTTATTAAATATTTTGAAACGATAAATTAATTAAAGTTCTAAAGTTCACGAATTTGAAAAATAATTCTAATTTTTATTGATAAATTTTATTGACATATTGAATAATATTCAATATATTTTGTCTATTTAGATTTTTAAACGCTAACTTGTAATTAAAAAGCTGAATTTTGAACTAAAAAAGATCAATTTTTAATCAAAAATGGAATAGTTACATTTTCAATTAAAAAAATTATTTTTGCACAAAAACAGACTTATTTTCAAAACAAATTTAATTTAACTTATGCCATGTAGTTTTATTTTGAATCAAAAAGATGAATTATTTACTGAAATTATCAATTTTTAATTGCGATCCTTGAATTTTCAAGCAAAAAATGGATTTTTAAACAAGAAGATTAATGTTCAAACAGGCTGATACATTTTCTACCACAAAAACGATTTTTCAAAAAAATACAATAATTTTTAGTGACATGGTTGCATTATAAAATGCAAAAAGACAAATTTTTAACTAAATAGTTGATTTTTAAATTAAAAAATGATCAAGTTTGAACAAAAAATAGAATAGAAGATTCATTTTCACTAAAGAAGTCACATTTGATATAAAATACGCGATTTCTCAATTTAAAAAATTAATTGTGAAATAACGATTGAATAGTTAAAATTTCAGTTAAAAAATTCATTTTTAACTAAAGCGACGAATTTACCGTTAAAATTATGAATCTTGAACTGCAATAGTTGAATCTGAACCCAAAAATATGAATTTTTAACTAAAAAAGATAATTTTTCAACCAAATATTAAATAGTTATGTTTCCATGAAGAGAATTAATTTTCAAAAACAAAAAGAAAATCAACAAAATAGTTAAAGTATTAACTGAAATATTTAAATTTTGAATGAAAAATTATTTTTTAGCCAATGAAAGAACGAATTTTCAACAAAATAGCTCATTTTTCAACCAAGGGAAATAAGAATAAAATAATGAATCTTTAACAAAAAAAATTAATTTTAAACAAAAGAGAAACTTTCAACTAAGTAACTAAATCTCCTTTAAAAAATGACAAATTCAGAAACAAAAATATATTAGTTGATATTTTAAATAAAGAAGATTTAAATTTTTGTTACTAAAATATTGGTCTTCAACAAAAAAAAAAACTAATTTTCAACAAAT
>JAAAKG020135436.1:0-13525 GCA_010014905.2 Druon quercuslanigerum
TGAATTTTTTCAGATTTTTCCTATTATTTTTTCAATAAAAAACTATGCTTCAAAGTTCACTGTCTTTAAAAGCGGTCCATTTTCCATGCTTTTTATCACATTTTCAGACCTGCAAGGTACAAAAAATTTTTTACAACATTACTTTTCGGTTCATTAACGTACAACAATTTCACCTTTAAAATAATCCGTCTTTTATTAAGCTACGATTGTTTTTTCCCCTTACTTTTTCAACGTCAAACCCAGAGGACTCGTATTTTCTCGCCGATAGTAGTTAAAAATTTTACTATTTTGTTGAATTTTTTATTTTATTTTTCATTTTCAAGTTCAACTATCTTTGGTTGGAAATTCTTGAACTTTGTTTAAAATTTCGCTGTTTTGATAAAGAAAAATTTTTCTTGCTTAAAATGTTATCTCGCTTGATAAAAATTTAACTAATAGGTTGAATCTTGAACTCTTTTGCTTGGAACTTCTTGCATTCTCGGTCAAATAAGTCAGAAAAAAACGATTTTTACGATGGACTGTGTGTAGAAAAGCCAGCTATTTTGTTTTTAGAAACAATTTCTTTCGAGATTTATAAATAACATTTATGGGTATTCATAGTACTCGGCAGCTCGAACAATCTATCCTGAAGACTTTTTTATAAAAAAAAAATTGTCAGAGTTGCACCGTTTTCAAAATCCAAAAAAACAAACGAAAATGAACATTGTAAGCCAAACTACGCACTATATGCGTATATATAAAAACCAAGAGAAGAAAACGTAGATTTTTGAAAGCTATATAACATTATTATAATAACCTTTGGGTTTATCTTGAAAAATCTAAAATTCAAATTTTAATCGTGCAATACACAAAAACGAAGAAACATCAGCTTTTAACAGTTCGGTAAATTTGAGCGCAGTTTTTAGCAGATGTTCAATATTTTTTCTTTAAATGTACATTCCATATAATAATTAATAATAATTAATTTCAGGAATTCGGAGAATTTAACGAATTTAAATAATTCACGTAATTATGTGAATTTAAAGAATTCACGTAATTCAATGAATTTAAAGAATTTACGTAATTCCATGAATTCAAGGATTTCGAAGAATTTAAGGAATTTAACGAACTCAAGAAATCTTTAGGAATACGAATAATTGTAGAAATTTAAATAATCTAGATATCAAGAATTTTATGGATTTATGGAACTAAGCGAATTCATTGAAATCATATAACTCACAGAATTTATGGAATCCAGCAAATTACATTAATTCAGATATCAAAGATTTCACGGAATTTAAGCAATTTGAAGAATTCAGGGGATTTAAGGAATTCATAAAATCGAAGGAATTCAAGGAATTCATGAATGGAGTGGTCGTTTTATGCGTAGAATTCGAAAGAGATTTTTTTAACGAAGTATATTTCCAGCAAGGTGGCGGACTGAGTGCACACATTCATGGAATTCATGTAATTTGGGGAAGTCATGGAATTGATGGGATTCAAGGAATTAATTAAATTCATGCAATTAAAGGAACTAGAGGTATTCGTGAAATTGAAGAAATTCATGGAATCGTGGAATTCACTGAACTGTCAGAATTCATATAATTTACGGAAGTGATGAAATTTACGGAATTCATGGAATATAGGTACGTAATTCATGGAATTTACGGAATTCATTCAATTCACGGAATTAATGGAATCCATGGAACTCGAGTAATTCATAAAATGCACTGAATTCATGGAATTCACTGAATACACGGAATTTACGGATTTCACGAAACTGATGCTAACACCAAAAATTTTCTTATTACCTAAAAATACTATTTATACCAAAAACTATATGAAAAATATCTCAAAATCAATAAAGAGTTTTTTGAAAAATTTCTAGCAAATATTCTAAATATATTTTTAATTGTTTGAGCGCGTCAGAAATTAACTATTGCGTTGTCTTCAAGCAAATTTCTCCGAAAGCTTCAAATATTGAGGAGGTCTGCGTGAGTTTGACGTTTTAAGTTATTCCAAGTGTTTCAAATTTTCTATATTGGACTAAAAAATTGTATAAACTAATAAACATTTATCGATAAAAATGATATTTTCTCTACCTTTAACGCGTATACTTTAATGTGCAGAGTTTCATGTGTACAGTTTTAACGTGTAGACTTTAATATTCACAATTGAACGTTTAGAATTTGATGTGCACATTGAAACGTGTATTCTTTTTAGATAACGAAGTGTTCAATTAGAGAGAATTATGGTGCAGAGTTATTATTTGTGGAATTTAGTGTGTAGACTTTATAATGTGTAGACTTTTTCGACTAATACATTATTTAATCCGTAAAATTTCATGTAAGTACTTTAATTAAAGACTCTAAAGATTTAAAAAAAGACCTACAGTACATTTAAATTTAAATTTAACTACATTTAAATTAAATTACAGGTCTTAAATTAATGTGAATACTTTCACGTGGTGAAATGAATGTATACACTTCATATGCAGAATTTTACGTGGTCAATTAAATGTATAGAGTTGACCACGTAAATTTAATGTTCACACTTAATATGCACAGTTCTACAATGTGTAGATCCGTTATGTCGATTATCGATTCTCAGCCAATTACTATATATATATATATATATATATATATATATGCCTAAATAAGTTCATACATTTTTAGCAGGCCATTATATTTGTTTTTCGCTCTTGAATTAGAAAATACCTTGACTAATCGTATTAGTAATTGTTTACTGATATTTAGTGGTCCACTTTTTGCTAAAGAAATGTGTCGAATTTCACTGGTTATTTGTAGAGTTTTAACAATTTTGATTCAGAGAGACAATAACGTATCTTTTGCGTAAGAAAAAACCTGAAAATAAAAATGACCTTGTTTTAACACTTTAAGTTCATTCTTATTCAAGACATATCATTTTCATAATCATTTTTACAAATTAGAAAAATGCTGAATTGAAAAAATGTTAAAAATCAAAAACAAAGCTCTGTAATACTATTTGTACAATATTCGTATTTATATATCTTTTGCACAGTGATCATATATGGATAGGATTATTATAGTACTTACTAAATAAATGTATTAGGCAGACGTCAAGTCATCATACAAAAAAATGTTAAGAAAGAATAATTTTTTTATTGTTTTATGACAAAGATGTATTTATTTATAAAAATTTAAGATATATATTTATAATCAGGTAACACAATTGGAAAAAATAAAGCTCGTTGATATGAACTGTTGAGGATTAACGTAATATTAAACATTTTTAGCACAATAGGTAGTGAGTTAAATATTTTTAAAAAAGCGCTTATTATTAGGACCGCGAATTTGTTGATAACTTAAAAATTGTGGCTTGTAGGCGATCGTAAATTTCTGACAAATATGTTGTTTATGTATTGTTTCAAATTCGAATCTAAGTTCTCAGAAGTGTTGACACAGAAGAAAAGAAAAGATACCGTTTTCTATGATGATATTTTAAGCAACTATTTTTTTAAATAAACTGTTTCTATCTGTTTTGTAACAGTGTCATACTTGTTATCTACCTGTGTTTGCTCTTTTTCAATTAGAAGAATAATTAAAGGGATATAAAGTTTTGTAGAGTTAAAATAAGTTTTAATTTTTTTAAATAAAAAAGCTATCCTTCGACACACACATTTTTGACAATGTCTTTAAACAATTAAGAACGATGAGCAAGACTTATTTATGAAGCCATTTTTCTTTCGGCACTTTTTTCGTGTCTTATTATCGAGCAATTTTACTTTCACGGCGGCGTATATCAATAGTGGGAACTGAGAAGGTTTGTTCCATGGCCGCCTCACTTGATGGTACATCATTGGGACATCATGACAATGCGAGGTTGTAAAAACTTGCGTTAAACTGTCCCACTTTGCCAAGCTCCCTCGAAGCGCTGAATGGAATGCAATAAATTTTAATTTATCGTTGGCTTGAATAATGCCATTTCCTGTACTGATATTCGAACAAATACTATATTAATATATTATCGGAAATTTTAATATTATATAAATGTATTTTACCTTACACGCAACATTAGTTTTGAATTTGGCGCAATATGAGTTTGAAAAAATGCATTTTTTCAGAATTATAATACACATTTACAATAAAATAAATCATTCCTACACTGTTAGAAATTTTTGGAAAATTCGACACATTTAAGATACTAATGTAGCTGAAATTGACCAAATTAGTTTGCTGAAAACTAAATTCACTAACTTTAATAGTAAATTTTCTAAATTTTTCGGAAAATCACACGTCAAACAAACATGGTAAGTCAAAAACGAACCTAGCTTACCAAACATTTGTTTAAAGCCAGGGAATTTTATTGCATAGAGAAAAAGTCACGGATTTATAATACAAAAATCGTGTAAAAGTCAGAGCATTTCTAGAACTTTAAGCTGTCTAGTAGAATAAATTTGAAATATTTTCAATTTATTTTAAAATTGTTTTATTTCGTTTATAAAAGATTACAGATTCAAAATGTTACAAGTTTTAGATTCCGGTCTTTGAATATTAATATGGCCAGGAAAAATCAAAAATTGGTCAGCCCGAAATTAGAGAAAATTAAAAATAAAGTTTTTCCGTAACCCCGGCATAATATTCTTGTTAGTAAGTTGTCTGCCTTGTATTTATATTTTTTTCTGTTGCTTTCTCGACAAGTTTACCTTTTTATTTATAAACTCTATTATTGTTTTGATTTTCAAATTAAACTAGTTTCGTAGAAAATGGACTTATTTTTACAAATTATATTTTGTTGCAAATGCAAATGTTAAATTAGAATCTTTTTTGGTTGAAAATTTACTTTCATCCTTCTTCGATAAAATGCAACGCTTTGGTTTAAAATTCAAGAATTTGGTTATAGAGTCTTTGTTGTTGTTGTTAAAAACTCAACTGCTTTGTTGAAAATTTATATTTTTCGAGAAAAAATGCAGCTGTTTTCACAGGAATTTCTTCTGTCATTTAAAACTCATATTTTAATGTCGAAAAGTCAAAATAAAATGGTTTCGGATGAAAATTCATTTTTTTTAAGTTGGTATTTTTGACTTCAAAATTCATCTGTTTTACTAGAAATTTAATATTTCTTGTACAATAAAAATGCTACTGTTTATTTGAAAGTTAATCTTCCCTCTGTTTGAGGATTCATTTTTTTTTAAACTTCATGAAGAAATTAATTTTTTGCAACATTCATATTTTAGTTGGAAATTAATTTTGTTGGTTGAAGGTTTATATATTTTGCTACAAATTAATTTTGTTGCTGTAAACTAATATTTTCTGGTTAAAATTTTAATGTTTGTTTACGAAAAAATTACCTACGATTAGCATGTATTAAAAATAAAATAACATTTTGTATAAATATTGTTAGTAAATTTCTCCAAACTGGTAATGTATAGAGACAATATTGTTTGGTTCATTTATTTTAATATAAATTTGCTGTATATATTTAAAAGATGGCTTTTATTATATATTCGACACAATGAGTGTACGTTTTATTATAACAGAGTTACATAAGAAGTCGTTTGTATTAATTTCACTCATATTTTCTTGCTATCTATATTCACTGAAAAAATGGTACAGCTGTTGCAGCTAAAAATATATTGCTGGGGATATATAGCGGAATTTGCAATCAATTTTAGGTAGAATTGCAAACTAGATAGCTAAGATATATAAACCGTCTGTCTCGTGCAGGCCCAAAAATTTGTGAGATAATTCTATTGTAACATTATCTTCCTATTGACCGGGATTTATTTTTATCTTTTACAATATCTCAAGTTATTCATAATTGAAGTTGGCTGATTTTAGAAAAAGATCTTAAATTTTACCAAAAATTAGATTAATTTTTAGTAATACCAGTGTTGTATTTTAAACATATCTCAATGATATTTATTTTCATGGAGAAGTTCATTTAATTTGCGTTTACTTTTTCTTGCCCAGTAAATTGCAACAAAGAACGTGAATTAGTTCCAATACTGAAAGGACCTTAAAACTAGCCCTAATAATTCTATAACTAGACTTGAGAAATAAATGAACAGCAGTTAAGTTAATCCACGAAAATTCGAAATCACTTTTTCTTTCCGTAGTAAACGATGGACTGTGAGTTCACTGAAGCGAGATATGATTGCGTATTTGAAATGTTATTAACTTATTAAAGAGAACTGGATTGGATTCTCCTACAATATAAGTAAAAAGTAAGACAAGAACTTTCTTTGCACGACGAGGTCTTTATCGTTAGATAAACTGCGAAGTCGTTACAAATTCCATTCGGGCACTATTCTTTTCTCAAGAATCAAACTAAAAATGCCCATTAAAATTTCACTAGCTGGTGCGACCATGCACAACGAGGTCTTTATCGTGAAATAAAGTGCAAAGTCGTTACAATTATGTCGCACAAACGACGTGATCATTTATCAAAATTCCCTCACTAAATGCAAACATGCACATCGAGGTCTCCACTGAACATGGAGTGCAAAGTCATTACAATCATGCATATACTAAAAAAAATTAAATCCCCACAAACTCACTTCTACTATGCTAATTCAAAATGAATCAGGATAGTATTCTTGAAGTAACGTTGTTAATGATGAAAGAGAATCCTCAGAAATATCGTTCCTTCAATTGCTTCTCAGTTGCTTTCTCGTAGATCGTTGAGTTAGAAGAGAGACCTGGTACCGATTCCGGGATCAATATATATGGTGCATCGGTCCCACGCCATCCCCACTTATTAGCCAATGGCGCACGCAATCGATCGCATGAACGAATGATTTGGTGGATCTACCCTTAGCTCTGCCTGGCTGTCTACTTTTGAGTCAGAGGCGTATCAATATAAATGTTCGCCCGTAGTTTTATGATTTTATTTTAATTACGAAAATAGGACGGACCGTCTCACTATCCTCATGCGCTAAACATTCTAACAGTCATGATCAAATAGCATATATCCTATAATTAATTTCTTCGTACAGCTAATCTGTTTAGACGCAGCTGCTGTATTGTTCTACCTAAGATTTTAGATACTGTGGCAATACGAGTATTGTAACATTAGAAACTTATATTTACAACTAAACATGAACTCAAAGTAATTTTGATTAATTTATTGATAAAAATATTTATTTTCTATTAAAAATTTTAACCTAAAATAATTGTAATATCAGTTTTATGACTATAATTATCGCCTTGCATTAGTTTGCACAACACTAACGCCCAGCCTTTCTGTAAATGCAAGGAGCGTGACATCGAGAAAACATCTACTTTTTGGCCATCCTTCACCTGAAATTTCGATTGTATAAAATCGGATCAAGAGGAGAGTCAACTAGAAATCACACGAAACACCATTTATTCACAATCATTTTTTTTACATGCTCCCGAATTTTCGTGCACCTCCACACGATTGCAATTCAGTGCAACCCGATCTAAGAAGCCAAATTGTAAGCATATTAATAATAATTATTATTAAGATTAAAAAAATTATTAACGGAGAACTGCTATAGATTTTACTAAATTGCACGTTTACTAATATTTGTCAAATATATGAAATTTGATTTTTTTCTGAATCCCAACCGTTGTTTCTTAGTTGCAAAAATCATGTATACTATAAATGTAAAGTCCGTTTAACATTAAATGTGCTTCTAGACACTTAACTTCGAACCCTTCTCTATAAAACACCCCAGGCTTTATTGGTGGGTGGATTTGCGAATTGGATCGTCCCAGTGCCAGGCCTCGTGCTCCTCCGTTGCAGTTAATAGCCTGACTGGTTCTTTAAAATAAAGCTTACCCCCAAGTTGCATGAGAGGGCCATCTCTATGCCATGGTTGATTACTGTTAATTGGCTTTGGATTCTCATTTCTTTTCGGTTTACTACTTGATCCCACGTGAAGAGGAACTGCACGCTCAGCCATATGTCCTGTAAGAAAAAACATAGGGGTTTTTAAAAATGAATTTTTTCAACGCCCCTTAACAAATTTTCTGTTGATCAGAAATAAAAATAGCCTAAATGTGATCCTAAACTCAGTTAATAATAATATGCACCTCTAGTCACTTCACCCCGAGTAAGCACTTCACTATAAAACATCACAGGCGTGGAATCAGAAGAAGCTTTATGAATAAAAAATGTTCAATAAATAATTAACTTGTTTTCGCTCTGGAATCCCTAAAAATTAAATATAGAGTCAAAACAGTTGTGAAAAATACTTTCTTCAAAACTTTCTCCTCGGCTGATGTTCGGGTATTTTTGATACGTAATTAAAAAATTGTGGTAGCGCTCTTTCAAAAAAAAAATATATATTATCATTGTTTCAATTTGTGGATTTTAAATACTTCTTTTTGCTTAAGGGTATGTGTGATACTTCGTCGTGTGGTCAATTGGGTACAGTTCCCCCGGCTTTTTTCCACAAAAAAGAAAATGTTTAAAAACTGAATTCGGAGATGCTATAAAATATTATAAAGAACGTCTGAGGACTCTTTTTAGAGATAATAACAAACAAAAAGTTCTGGTGCTAAATAAAAATGTTATGCATTTGAAGTATTTTGAGGTTATGATTGGTTTTCAGCTCTCTGCCATTACGATAATTTAGGTTTCTGTGATCATACCGATGCTGTCGGTAGCACTCGTAGAACTCAAGAATAATTATACGAGAAAATTGTAACATTTGTAACACATAACCTCGAAATCTACACACATATCAAATTTAGCAAAATTAAAATTTTTTGAATGAACCCACAAAAAAGTGTGCGAGGACGTCCGTTAGCATGCTCGCTGTCATGTCCCAAATTTTGAAGACAAAATATTCTTTATTCTAGGAAAAAAGCCGGGAAACCTAAAACTGGTAAAATCGATAATTTTCTAAGCATCACATGCACTTAAAAGCTGAATAAGAAATTTTTCTGAACATTTTTTTCAACACGAAAACTGTATAACCAACAGAAGTTTTGTATATTTAAAAAAAACCCGTTATCACAGAAAAAATATATTTAAACATTTTTTTTATCATCGGTTCATGTAAGGGTTTAATTGAATAATGCTTTCATGGAAACCTTAAACAGTAACCAGCAAATATCATTAACTTCAAGGATCTTTCGGTAAAAATGGTTGAGGCTTACCACGGTGGGGGTATCCTAGTTTGTCAATATTCGAAAAGGCCTCTCTTTCCTGCTCTGGAGTTAATGGCTGACCAATCTTATCTCCCTTTATCCAACGGAATCTTTTTCCCAAACCATCTGATCCGTCAACGTATGCTATAGGAGCTATTTTATGCCATGGCTGGCCCGCTTCTGCAAGAAAAAATATAGAGATTTGTAGCAACGAATTTTTCAAAGAACCTTAACCATTTGCTACTGGTGCGAAATACAGATAGCCTAAACGTAATCCCAAAGTCAGTAAACTTGATGTGACTCTTGACACGCGAATGTTTTGCCCGTGTGCAAGCAGATCTCCAGTTGGGTGTTCTGACTTTGAAGATACGCCAAAATGGAGGCTGTATTTCAAAAAAATTATTTTATTTTTTTATCCATAATTTGAAATTCCCGAAAGGTTTAGACATTTTTTCAATTATAAGCATTACAAAAATCAACAATTATATTTTAATTTACATAGGATAATAAAGAACTTTAAATTAAGAATTTTCAAACTGCATTTAGTCTAGACTATTATTGACTCTAAATTAAAAACTTTGTATCTAATTTCTTTTTCTTTTAATAAACTTAGTTTTTCAATAATTTTATTCAATTATGAATAATCATGAAAGAAGCAAGTGTGGAATGAATGAATAAATAAATGTTGTAGTTTAGGCTAACATATGTTTTAAAAATTTTACTTTACATCTGTTTCCATCCATCTTCATACCTATAATGTTTTGTCTCATTTACTTTCAGAACTTTAGAATTGAAAATTCTGCCACACCCTGAACCATCAATGTTGCGAAAATGTGTACAATGATAATAACATACTTTCCAACTATTCCAAAATGAGATGCCAATAAACTTTCAATACAAATATGATTTTCGAAACCCAATTTTTGATTGTTGTCGACATCTGTATGTAAGATATTGTATTATATAATTAATATGGTATGATATTCTACTTACGAACAGAATTAAGAAATGTCGTGAACATTAAGAGGAGCGTAAGAATAAAGATTCTCATTTTTGTAGGCACCGAGAACTGTTGTTTAAAAAATTACTAGAAGTGTAACTGCGATAAGATGTCGAGCTACCATTTTCACTTGTTTATATACTAGCCATTATCTCATTGTTGACAAAAATGTTAGATTTGGAAATAGGCCAAAAATACACATATGGCAATTGGAAACGAGCGAGAATTAAAAATTTCGTTAGCTTAGATTGTGAGATTTCGTTTCGTGTGCAATAAAATTTAAATAAATCAAGCAATCTAGCACTTTCAGTAATATGTTTTATCTTTTAAAAAAAAGCAGAAATAATTTCACTATCTCAGGCGCAAGAATTACCCATATGTATTAGGAAATATTATATATAATTTTATCACTATTTATAAAATATATATAACACCAGTCTAAAAATAAAAAAAATTACATTTAGTGACCGTATATTTTTTCAATGCATTTTGGCCTGCTAAGCTTGAAAATCTGATTAAAAATTTTTTCTGGATTGATTTGCGAAATTTCGCATGTTTATTTTCGTCTAAAGCAATGACTTTTTAAAAATATTTTGGTTAATTTCACCGCAAATACAAAATTGATCAGGTAAAATAGCACTAATATTTGTTGCAGATTCGATTATCTTTATCTTTCTAACTTGAGATATGGTTCACAGAGTACAGCTAAAATCAATTTCTTTTCTCAC
Source organism: Druon quercuslanigerum (assembly GCA_010014905.2). NCBI lineage: Eukaryota > Metazoa > Arthropoda > Insecta > Hymenoptera > Cynipidae > Druon > Druon quercuslanigerum. The sequence continues at coordinate 10,812 of JAAAKG020135436.1, forward strand.
TCATATTTCGAAAACCAACCCATAAAAAAATTTCAATGCAATTTTCAAGTTTGGTAGGCCCAAATGCATTACAAAAATATAATATGGACACTAAATGTACAAAATGACTGAATACTAGTGTCATTTGTATGTCTGGTTTGGTTCTGATTCCTCTAGAATCAAACTAAAGGGCCTATGACAATAAAAAAGCCACCGAACGCGTCCTCGGGTTGCGGATAGAGGGTCCCTGTACCAAGGGTTTCTGATGAATGTGGTTACAAAAAAAAAGTAATAGGCAGTCGCGGACAATTTTCCAGGGGTGATTCCGAAGTAACTAACCCCCAATCGGAGGTGTGAAAACCGTGCCGAAAGATGAATGACACCTGGGTGAGGTGTCTAGAACGGTGACTCTGAGATACCAGGCGACCTGTCAGAGTACGCAGCCTAATCCTTGCATGCAGGGCTCTAGAAGGATGGACAAACCCTTTTCCCTAGCTTCTCGTGGGAACAACAATGACAACACCAAACTAGGTTGTAGTAAGTGCGGTTCAAAACAATCGAACCCGCAGAGCTCCAGAAAATTGGTCGTCCAACAATGCCGACCACTCTAGAGCTGGGGGAGCCAATGAAGATGGAGTCAATATGATGGATCGGCGGATTTTTGGTGCTTTTAGGTGGACGGAACGTCAAAATCACGACTTGCTAGAATGCTACGATGCGAGTGGAACCCCTGAACGAGAGAATTACATGGCACGACTTCATGCTCTGTGGTGCGAGAAACACCCAGATCTATCGCACTTTTCACGTCAACGTCTGCGAAACCATGCCGAAGTACTCCAAAATGCTATGTAAGGGGAGCGCCTACTCTATCGAAGTTATAACAAACCGGCAGCAGAGAAAGAAACGTGGCAAGATCAAACGTGAGCAGGCATTCGATAGAGGACGACCTGTGCTTTATAACCCGGAGAAACATCAACACCCAGGTTTCTACCAAGCCTAAAGATCTGGCTGCAATGGATAAAGAGCTTCGTGGACAATTTTCTGAAGAATCCGACCTCTGGAATATCAATTGTTGTGTGTATAATGCAGCGAGAACTTTGGATGATGCGAACCGTAAAACAAAACCAACGGTTGATCATAAGACCAAAAGACGAATGCATCAACTCCCCATAAAGATAGGCTGAGCTAGACAGTAAGCGTCCCGAATTCAGTGTGTGATCGACTATACAACATCTGGCAGAAATTTTAGCGCCAAGGTTCGAAAGTTAGCGCGCGAACTCCGGATCAGTTATCACACACTTAACAAGTGAAAGCTGCTGACCATCAGGCAGCATATTGTAGAGAGAATACGGATACGATCTGAAGCTAAGAGAAGTCTACAGCGGAGAGATAAGTGGGCCAGAGAAAATCAACAGTTTCTCTCTGACCCATCTCGACTCTTCCAAGACCCTCCAGTTGCTGTCGACCACCTTCCCAAACCAGAGGAGGTCGAAGTCTTTTGGAGAGAAGTCTACAAAGTGCAACATATACTTGACGAAGAGTCAACGAACATTAGTAGCTTCAAGAAGCTGTGTAATAATAAGCCCTCATAATAACACCTGAGAAAGTATGCTGAAGTATTGAAAGGTATGAAAAACTATTCCGCTCCAGGACCAGATGGTGTCAAGACCATCTGGTGGAAGAAGTTTCCTTTATTTTAGAAAAATCTAGCCCGTATTTTCACCTTATATTTGAAGTCAGAAGAGCCAATTCCGGAGTGGTTGGTGAAAGAGCGCACAGTACTCCTGCCAAAAATGGGCAAATAGCCGACCTAAAAAATTACAGGCCAATCACTTGTCTAAACACGCTGTATAAGATATTCACAGCTATCCTAAATTATAGGATTGTTCGGGCAATCGTACCTATGTGGCAAGAAATGTATGAACAACGCGGCTTAAAGAAAGGCGCAGCAGGATGTTGGGAGAACCTGCTTATCGATAGATGTGTCTGCAAAGATGCAGCATCCTACCAACGTGACCTATCGATAGCTTGAATTATTACCGGAAAGCTTTCGATTCGACCTCCCATAAACTTATCATCTGTAATTTGTGAAGTGCATAGAGAGATTGATGTCACTTTGGAAAACCAGATTTACTATCTCATCCATTAGCCCACTCCTCTTTTGCCTCACATTATTGACACTATCTCTAGCACTTCGCCATTCCCAGTGATACCTTTGCGGCAACCCTGTTAATCGAAAATACAAGGTCACCCATGTATTTTACATGGATGATCTCAAGATTTATGCTAAAAATAAAGAGCAAATACATATATCTCTAGGGATTGTCGAACGATAAACTAAGGAAATAGGAATGGAATTAGGGTTAGACAAATGCGCTTAGGTTTATTTGAAGCGAGGAAAACTTAATGGTATATCTGAAGACCCTGAGCTCGTCCATAGAAGCGCGATACGACACCTTTGCGCTGGAGGGACTTATACGTACCTATAAAGGCTCATCAAGCAGATTTGGTCTTCCGAACTGTTGGCGAGGAACAAAGTATCTGCGAGGAACAAAGTATCTGCAACGAACATGCTTGCCGTCCCGGTAGTACTCTTTTCATTTGGAGTGGTTCCATGGACGAAGAACGAGCTCAGATCCCTTGATATCGGGACGCGACAGGTTATGCACATAAACAAAAGCATGCATCTTAAGTCTTCTGTTCCGCGACTCTACATCTCACGCCGTCAAGGTGGT
>JAAAKG020135437.1:0-13525 GCA_010014905.2 Druon quercuslanigerum
AAAGATTTTTATTATCCAAATACAAGAATTATTTTCATTTCTATGTCTGAGGAATGTTATTTTGCTTTAGAATCATTAAAAATTCATTAAACTATATAAAAGAATTTAAAAAAACAGAATACGGTAAGAAAGCGCATCTATAAATTACCCAAGACGTAATTTGTTCAAATATTTTAAGCCATGTCTTATTAAATACAATTTTCTTACTGACTAGCTGAGACATTTGAATTACCATTTCTTCTTTTACATAAAAAAATATGTCATTTATGTAAAAAATTATAAGAACTTAAAAAATAATCTATACTGTAATTTTTACTATTCGCAATTGAAAATCTATAAGGAGTTGGAAATTTTTTAATTCTGAATCTTTAAAATTATAAATGTTGAAGTTTCAATAAATATTGAAAATTAAACTATTTTAAAGGAAGCATTTAAAATTGCATCATTTTATATCATAAACATCATTATATTTTTTAAATTTTCAGTTAAAACTCCTAAAAATTCTAGCATTTTTTCTTCTAAGTCTTAAAAGTTGAATTGTGTAGTACTAAGAAGTTTAAACTTCAAGAATTTTCAAATGTAACTCTACAACATGGTAATACTTTAAATTCACAATATTTGTTAAAAATTCATATTTTTCAATTTTAAACATTTAAAATTAAAAATTATAAAATTTTTAATTTTTACAATGAAAAATGATGTGATTCTGACGATATCCATTTTTTAAATTTAGAATATTTAGAATGGAAAATAAATTTAAGTTTCAATTACAACTTTTAAAACTTAAAAGGCAAATTGCCATTTACATATATATCTGAAAAATTAAATAATAATTTAAAATTTTATATTCAGAAAATGCAAAATTACATAAATTTTATGGTATATGTTTCAAAATCCTCTCAAGTTAGAAATGTTCACCAACATATCCTTAAAATTGAAGAATATTTATTTGTAAATCTTCAAAATTATATCTTAAAAATTACAGTGCATATTGCAAAAAATTTAAAAATGAAGTGACTTTAAAGCATAAAAATTTAAAATCAATGAGTATTTAATTATAGCTTTCACATATAAATCTTGAAAAGTGGATGATTTACGTTTGCATTTTTTTTTCATTTGGTAGATTATGATTAGCAATCTCTTGATTTTTAAAATCATCTCAAGTTAAAAATTGTTTTGAATTTTCAATTTTAAATCTTTAAAATTAAAATATTAAGAGAGAAATTAAAAAATATATGTTTCGAAAACATACATATTAGGAATTAAAGAATCTTCAATTAAAAATTTTAAGATGGATCCATCAGGAAGGCTTAGGATTCTAGGATCACTCAAAAAAATATTTGATTTAATTTAAAAAACAGGTTCTTTATCATCTTTTCCATATTCAACTAAAAACAACCATAAAGTAAAGAAATTCATTTTTTATTAATGAAAATTTTGTATTCGAACAATGCTAATTATTTCTTTTATCCAGACATTTCACTGAATCAAGAGCAATCTGATTGAAAATTATAATTAAAATTAAAATGAAAGCTGATGTAGCTATTTTAATATTTATTTTAATTTATGTCTCAGTATTAGGGGAGGGGCTTAGTAGCCAAATTGTAAAGGTATGTGACAAAGACGCAATGTGAGATAATGTTACAATGGGAGAGGGAGTCGAAAATTGGCCAAAAACCTGTGACATTCTTTATGGAATCTCCCTGTACGGAAGCGTGGAAAAATTAAAAATACTAATCTAGGTCTACCGATATTGAAGTCATTATAAAACCGTTACAATTCTTTATTTTAATTATTTAAATCTAATCTTATACTATAATTTTGTATGCATGTATTGTTTGTAAAGTTAAATTATTAAAAATATTACGTTACTCCGTATCAATTGAACCCCCCTCCTTATCCAATATGTAACATATGGTAATATAGTTCTAAACCCCACCCGACCAAAAATATCTATTATTGAATTTATTAGTTGCCCCTAAATACATCTGATTCCCGATTTTTAAATGATTTCAATAATGTTAAATAGAAAACAATTGGGACTCAGATGACAAATCTCAAATGTAGTTATCACTTTTTCGGCAAAAGAGTATAGCTTATGCAATGGGAAACTTATAAAATTGAAACTTGAAAAGGAGATAATTAAATATTAATTAAGTTTGGTTTTATCGTGCTGCTAAATCAATAACGGCGAATTCTAAGACCTGAAATTGAGTAGATGAACAGATTTCCGTCTCATAATTTGAACAGTGTTACTTTAAAATTATTTAAGATTAAATAAATTAAAATATGACGAATTTCTGACAATTTCTTACTGAAATAATTTAAATTGTAGGACCAAGTGTGACATTATTTGATTTTTTTAATCTCTTCTGCTAATTTGATTTTTATTGTTTCAGGTCTTTTTATTTAATAAACACTTGATTCACTGTAATCGCACTGAGGTTTGCATGAGACCAAGATCAGCTGATACGTCCATGCAGCGCCGCCCCCCCCCCCCCAAATCGCGTCGCGCTTCAAGAGCTGCCACGCACGCAACGAGTGAGGTATCGGCAGTAACTGTTACTGCCCGATACTTGACTCATCGCGGTGATGCATTTTCGGGTACCGCGGAGTAACAGTTACGGTGCAAGCAAGGATAGTTCGGTTTACGACCAAGACAGTTACTGTATGTCTACAACAAGAATTTTTTCGTGACTGTTGCGGTCAGCGCAATAACTATCCCGATGCAAGGAGTTACAGCTTAGGTTAAACCCTCTTCGTGTAGATAACTAGCAAAATCGAAATTTTTCAGGAGGTACAAAATATTAGGAGCGTGCATTATTTTTAAAGTATTTTTAAGAGTTGGCGTTACATGTACTTTATCACATTGAGGCACATTCTTACTCTATGCATTTCAAAGCCCCATCATGTGGCACTAGTTTTCATTAGGTGTCATTTTACCGAAGTGTTAAACTGTTTAGTTTTTGTAGCATTCAGTATTCCGGCTTACGTACCAACAAATAAGCGTTTGCAAAAGTTTTTACTTTTCTTTTAAACTCGACGAAAAGTGCTGCTGAAAGTCAACGACTCATTTTGAAAACGTACGGAGATCTTACTTTATCGATTATAACATGAAAGCACTAGTTTGAAAATGTAAAAAAGCCGATATCTACACGGAGGACGTATAATGTCAATTTCATCCGAAGAAGATCAAGGATGAGGAATTCGAGACGTTACTCGGTGAAAGGCCATGTCAAACGACAGAAGAGTTTGCAGAAACATTGGGAGTGGATCGTTCAAATATTCCTAGATGTTTACATACACTGGGAATGGTCCAAAAGCAAGAAAATTGGGTGCTGTACGAACTGAAACCAAGATATGTGGAAAGGAGATGTTTCACTTGAGAACAGCTAAAACAACTGCCAAACCTGACAGTATTTCTGCAACTTATTGTCACTGGTGATGAGAATTGGGTTTAATGTGATAACCCAAAGGGTAGTAAATCGTGGTTTATGTCTGGTCGACCATGAGCATCAAAATCAAACCGAATATCCATGTATCGAAGCTCAAACTCTCTATTTAGTGGAATCAGCAGGGTGTTATATACTATGAGCTGCTCTAACCTAACGAAACTATCACGGGCAACCTGCATCGAAAACAACTAGTGCAATTGAGCCAAAAATAGAAGGAGTAACGACCGTAATACGAGCAGAGGCATGATAAAATTATTCTTCTGCAAGGCAACGCTCGGCTCTATGTTTCAAAACCTGCCAAAACCTAATTGGAAACACTGAAATGGGAAGTTCCATTCCACCCGCCGTATTCCACAGACATCTCATTGTCTGAATTCCACCTCTTCCGATCCGTGATTCATAGCCTCTCTAAACAGCGATACACTTCTTATTGGGATGCAAAAAATGGGTCGATTCGTAGATAGTTTCGAAAGACGAGTCATTTTTCCGACCTGGTATCCGTATGCGGTCAGAAAGATGAGAAAAGGTAGTGACCAGCGATGAATAATACTTTGAATGATCAACCTATAACCACTTTTTCAGAATAAGCCTTGCCGAGAATAATATTTTGTAAAATCTAAATCAAAATTTAGAGAGAAGAAAAGTTTATTACTGAGCTAATGTAATTAAATTGCTAATTCTGAATTAAAACCAAAAAAGTATGATTAGAAAAAATAATTCAACCAGGAAAAAAGAACCGATTGAAAGAGAGTGTATTTGAATTTCGTATCTATCATTTGCAAATTGAAAGAAGAAAAACCCAATAGCTTAGACATATTTTTAATCTTTCATCTATGCTCTGTGTTTTAAATCTGCTAGTCCCGATTGGTTAAAATTCTGAGTAAATAGAGTTTATTAAGACTTCCTAAACAAAAATAATTCCTGTGGGCACTCTAAGAATTATTTATTTGCGCATGAATGGGCTAAAATTTAATATGAAATAGAGGTCAGGTTATGTTTAAATAAGTGGAATGTGTATATTATAATTTGAAAGAATTAATTGTTTCGAATAAGAATTCTGAAGTAATAAAGATGAATAAGACAATGCAGAGTGAACAAAAATTAAAGAAATATAAATTAAATAATATTGTAATATATTATAATTGATGTAACCATTTAATCGTAAAATAAATAATATTTAAGTTGTAATTCGCTTTTTACAATGATTTTACTAGATTTTCATGTGCAAAAATTATAATATTTACACTGAAAGCGTCAGTGACATTCACTTTATTCAGTGCTCATGCTAATGGCTGCAGGGAGTGCACGTGTCATAAACAAACTCCGCAATTCACTGATATCAATTCGCAACCCAAACATCCACATGCTTCGGATTTCAATTAGCGCATTTTGGTTTCAGATAATTTCTATAAAATAAAACGTGGGTAATATTTTTTGTGAATTTGAGTTTGATATAAGGTGAATGTGAAGTTTCATAGCATCAAGATTGAAACTCGTTATTTTTTACTTTCAGTTATACGGAGCTTTTATAAACGTATATTAAAAGAAAAAATCAGTTTTTAATGTTCAACAGAATTAATTAATATGCCAGAAAATAAGTATTGTTTTTGAAAAAATTTAAATATATTTAGCCAATAAATTTAACTATTTCACGGAAAAAGCGAAGGATAAACTTTACCTTGGTTCTGACGTAAGAATTACCTGAGATTAAAATCAACTTCACATCATAAACTTTACCCGAATATACTATTGATTTTTTTTTCCATGACAACAAATGTATTGAATTTAAATAAATAATTTTGTATCGGAACTATTGCTTCTGAATTAGATAATACCTAATCAAAATCGTTGCTGAATGGGTCTCACTTTAAAATCTTAAAGTGACAGGAACCTTAAATGAGAACAGGCTTGGTTTTGGATTATGATGAAAAGTGCAATTTTTAGTAAAAATAAAAAATAAAAACTTTCTCCTAAAATATTAAGTTGCTGAATTGTAAAAATCAGTTTGATTAGAAACTTAGGAAGATCAAATTTCATGGGTTTTCAAAATTATTGTTTTTGCTTAACAACTAGAAATTCTGTTTATTACATTCTCATCAGCGTTGCTTTTTGGATGCCCTGCAAGATTATTATAACAAGATTCTAAGTAATAACAAACCATAAATTCCATTTTTCCATTAAAATGTTCAAGATAAGAAAATGATAAATTAATAAAAATTATGAACTCAGAAAATATCTGCAAATTTTTATAGATCAATTTTTTATGGGACACATAGTTTTTGTTTTATTCATATAGAAACAATATCACAATTAAAAAATGATAATTTTGGTCAAATAAAACAAGCTACGAAAAAAAATTTAATCAAAGTTGTTCACCAAAAAAAGAGCTAAAAATTTGTTACGAATAGTTTTCTTGTAGTATGCAGATTAAAAATTTGTCATTAATTATTTTTCGATAAAACGTGTAGTTTTGGTTTGAATCGAAAAAAATAAAGTACTTAAATTTTTTGACAAACGACACAAAGTATGAAAAAAGTAATAGCCAAAAGTTGCTTATCAAAAAAAGAGATACAAATTTGTGATTAAAAAATTTTTGATGGGACTCGTAGTTTTTGTTTAAATAATTCGGTAAGAAATGCAGAAGTGATAATTAAATATTTTATTATTTTTATTATTTAAAAGCTTTTAGGAAAAGGAATATGGTCAGAGCAAGTTTTAAAAAAAAGGTAAGAGGTTAGGAAATTAAAAAAAAAGAAGATTGAATATCAGTTAAGGGAGTCGATTATCTGCTTTTGAATTATAAATCCTTTTATTACTGTATTGAAGATAAGATTTAAAACAATTTCTATAAATACAACATATATTTGATTGTTGAAAAATTTTTTCTGCAAAAAGCTCATTGTCTGCAAAAAATGTTAGTTATCTAGTTCTGCACTTCATTCCTTTATTTATTCATTCAAATTCATGAAAGTTTGCAAATAAAAATGATAATTTCAAGTATTTGTAGTAATTTTTAAAATTTCAGAAACAAAATTAATTTGTTATATTAAGTGGGCCAAAACAATAGTTACCCAAAAATTACATGCATGAATTAAATGATTTAAGTATAATGATTTATAACGGATATAGGGGATATATTAAATATAGGGGATATATTAAATATATTTAAATTTGTTCTTGTTAAAGGCTTAATTCATTCAAAAATAAATAAGCTATATTCTCGAAGATAGTATGCTGCAGAAAAGAAAGAATACTCATTCAAAGCTTCCGCTTTCATTCAAATCCTCTTTGTATTCTTTCTTCTTTTTGGTTATTTTTTTTGCCTAACTTAAGTGGCACGAATTGCGAATCATCGTTAATCGCCGGTGCCGAAGGGTGATGTGTGCTCGCATTTTTTTTTATTTTCTAACGGCAGCACTTAACTGTCGTAGTTTTGAAATTATCTTGGACACGCGATGCGTGAAGAATCAAAAACGGTACAGCGAAAGTTGTAAAACAATTTTCAAATGCAAAGTACTTTTTTGTGCACACCTGTTAAGATTATTATTAAGAACAAAATTCCAATATTTGAAAGTTCAGACCTTTAGATTTTAATTTTCAGTCATTTGTCATTAAATAACAATTCGTTTATAGCATTCGAGGTTTAAAAATTTAATAGAGATTTTTTACATTTTTTTGTAAACACTTGATTCTTGAGTATTGTAACAGATAAAATTTTCAATGGTAGTTTAAGTACATTATCATGTGTCATAATAATCGCAATTTAGAAATTTAAATCATTCGAAATTAAATCATGTGAACGTTTCAGGTAAATGCGTACACACTATTTGAAGATTTTTGAGTATAAAGTGTTTAGAAAGAAAATTAATAGCAAGAAAGTAGGTTTTCTAGCAATTCTATGGAACGAAGATCAAGTATTTTCTAGGTTTTTCAGGTCAGTAAATTAGGTTTGGTACTTTTTAATTTTTTGTAAATCTAAAAGTATAATAAAAATTTGATATAAATGCAAAAAAGTAAGTCATAGCATTTTTTGCTCGCCACCGATTTTTTTTTCAGTTGTATTCAAATAAATACATCAGAAATAAAAGTTAATAAGAAATTATTGATATTTTAGAAACATTGAAAATGCTACGTTAAAGGTTCCTTATAGTACAATTTAAAATTATTATCCATATTTTCAACTAGACCTAATCTTTCTGAGAACTTTGTGAAATCTTAGATATTTTTTTATATCATATGAAATTTTTAAAAATCTTTTAAACCATTGTGAATTAGTTTGAAGTTTTAACTTTTTTTAAGATCTCTAAAGTCGTTCTGAAATCTTTTGAAATCTTCTGAAACCTTTTAAATCTCTGAAATCTAATTTATATTACACGCCTTTTTGAAATATTTTAAATCTTTGTGAAATCATTGAAATCCTTAAAAACTTATTCAAAACTTTATTAAATCTTTTAAAATCTTTAAAAATATTTTTGATCATTTAAAAATCTTTTAAAGCTTTTAAAACCATTAAAAATTATTTGAAATCTTTAAAAATATTTGTGATTGCTTTAAAATCCCTAAAATACATTTTAAATTTCTTGAAAGCTTAGAAATGTAATGTACGTGCCTTTGCACATTTTTGTAAATATTTAAAATCTTTAAAGTCTCTAAAAGCTTTATAAAAACTTTGTGGAATCTAAAATATTTTTAAAAGTTTTCTCAAGCCTTTTGAAATCTCTTGAAATCTTTTAAATCATCAAAAATGTTTTTTCAAAAATTTTGTATTGATTAGAAATCTTTGGAGTCTTTGAAATATGTTGTACAATGCCGTTTTGTAATCTTTAAAATATGTGTTGGAAAGAAGGGGTAGTGATACCAATAGTGAAGAAAGGCAAAGGAGAGGAGATTAAAGATTATAGGGGTGTTAAGCTGATGCCAACACTGTATAAACTATATCTAACTGTTTTGTCGGAGAGATTGAAGAAAGAACTTGAGCAAATTAAGATAGAGCCACCGAATCAAACAGGGTTTAGAAAACAAATGGTATTGCTGGATAACATATATGTTCTGAACATATATGTTACAAGGGAAAAAGGGGCAATGATAATAATGTTCGTGGACTTAAAGGCAACGCTTGACTCATTAGACCGAGGCGACATAAAAAAGTTGTGTTGAAAATGGGGATGAGAGAGGGATTATTAAAGAGAGTATCGAAAATTTCTAGAGAGACAAAAGGCAGGGTAAAGGTAGGAAAGCAAGTAGGAGATAGTTTGTGGCTGGTGACAGGAGTAAGGTAAGGATGTCCTCGTAGTCCACTTTTATTTAATATATTCATATCAGACTTGAAAGAAGAAATTAGGGGAAAAGGTTGGAGTATAGTTAGGATAAGGAATGAACAGATATATACATTGGCATACGCAGACGACATAGTGCTGATGGCAGAGGATGAAGAAGGGATGACGGGCTTCATTACCTGATTAGAGAAATACTTAGAGGTGAAAAAGCTGAATTTAAATGTAGAAAAGACAAAGGTAATGCGGTTTAGAAAATGAGGGGGGGGGGGAGACAGAAAGAATAGACAGGGAGATGGAAGGGAATAAGGTTAGAAGAAGTAAAAGAGTTTAAGTATTTGGGATATATCTTTGAAACGAATGGAGATCATAGAGCTCTTATAAGAGAAAAGATAAAAAATGCAGCAGGGGTAATGACACAAATATGGGGAATAGGAAAAACAAGGTTAAAAAATTGGAGAAGAAAAATTGGCTTATTTGATATGCTAGTATGGCCCGTATTAAGTTATGGGGCAGAGATATGAAGATGGTAAAATAGGAAAGGTATTTAGGGTTTACTTTTTAGGTATATAAGGTGGACTTTAGGAGTCGATTGGAGGACGCCAGGTTATATGGTAAAAGAAGAAGCGCAAAGGAATAAATTAAGTATTAAAGCGGGAAAGAGGAAATGGAAATTTGAGGCGGAGCTGAGGGAGCGAAAGCAAGGGGAGTTGGCGAGAAAGTGTTTGATGGAGGTAGAAGAGAGAAGATGGAGGGTGTTAGAATTAACGATATAGGAAGAAGGAATGAGGGAGTTCTTGAATGCTAGAGAAATAGAAGACGGCACTAGAGTAAACTATGAAGAATTGCAAAAAAAGGACAGGGACAGACAATTAATAGAAAGATAGGCGATGATTAAGGAATCAAAATACAGTAAATGGTATGAAATGATAAAAAGGAGGGTTTATCAGAGTATTTAGAAAAGGGATGGGGGGAGGGAAGGTGAATCTGAACAGCAAGATTTAGATTGGAAAACGTGGTAAGAGAGGTAATGTATTGGGAAAAGCAAGATAACAGCATGTGTAGAATATGTGAACGGGATGAGGAAACATAGGATAGCGTACGGGAAGGATGTAGGAGAGGAATGGGAGATAAAGGAATCTGGCAAGAGAATATGGTTAAGATTCTAGGGGAGAATGGATTAGGTGGAGAGTGGATAAAAGAGTTGGAAGGTGCTAGGGGATCGAATGAGAGTGAAGGAAAGAATGCATGTGAAAAAATGGAAAATTGGAGGGCAAAAAAGTGGAAGAATAAGGAAACGGAAGTCGGCTAAGATTAGAAGCGTAAAGATTGTAAGTAATGGATATGTAATAGCATAAGTGGACTAAGATGCGTTTGCGTTCTCTCCCTCGCGCTTGTACTTGCACTCTCGCTTTCGATCTCTCGCACGCTCAATCGTTTGCTAAAAAGTTCTCTGTGTCGCTATTATGCGAAATAGAGATAAGGAACTAGATATTATACTTTATGTAAATAGTTGTAAATACTTGTGAATATTAAGGTTGATATTTTTTGTCTGTTTAATATGTGGGCGCAAATATTGTGAGAAATGAAAGTGATGTAAACTTTTAGGGGGAACATTATGAATAAAGAAGAATATTATGAAACATTTGTGAAATTTAAAAATTCTTTTAAAATATTTGTAAAAACTTCTAAAATATTTTAAAAGCTTTCAAATATAATGTATAAGCCTTCCAAAATCTTTTTAGACATTGTAAATCTTTATAAAAGTATTCAAAATATTTATGAAGTATTTGTGAAATATTCTTGTGAAAAAAAGTTTTGTGTGAAATGTTACGACCCTTTGTGTCAGCATTGAAATCTTCGTGAAATCTTCCCTAATTTTTTTAATCTTTTTAAATTCTTTAAAATCCTTGCTAAATCTTTTTAAATCTCCTAAAATCTTTTGAAAAATTGAAAAATGTTTAAAGACTATAGAAATGGCTTGAAATTGTTTAAAGTCATTTGAAATCCTTGAAAGCTGATGTACATAAATTTTTGAAATCTTCTGTAATCTTGGAATTACTGTAAATATTTTTTTTATGCTTTTAAATCCTTGTAACATCTCTTTTAATTTCTGAACTCTTCGGAATCGTTGGTAAATCTTCTGTAATTTTTAAAATCTTTTAAAGCTTTTTAAAATGTTAGAAATATTTTGCAACTATTTGAAATCTTTTGAAAACTTTTGGAAAACTTCGAAAGCTAATATACGACTTTTGAAATCTTTTGAATCCTTCTATAATCTTTAAAATCTTCAAATTATTTCTGAATCTTTTAAAATATTTTGAATATTCTTGAAATCTTTGGAATGTTTTGAAATCTTTTTCAATCTTTAAAATATTAAGAAATCCTTCACATCTTAGCGAAATCTTTTAGAACCTTCCAAAATCCTATAAAAAGTTTGAAAATCCCTTAAAATCTTTATAATTTTTGGAGAAACTTTTAAAATAATTTGAAATATTCTATATCTGTCGTACACGCCTTTGCGAAATCGTTTAAATCTTTGCAAAATCTTTGAAATCCCCGAAATAGTCTAAGATATTTAATAACCATGTGAAATCTTTTAAAATGTTGTCAAATTTTTGAAATCTTTGAAATCTAATGTACAGGCATTTGTCAAATCTTTTGAATCCTTGTGGAATATTTTAAATCCTTTTAAGATATTCGAAATCTTTGTAAAATCTTAAATTATCTCTACAAACGTTTTGATTTTTTTTAAAATCTTTTAATTATAATTTAAAGGCGTTTGCAGAATCTTTTAAATTCTTGTGAAATATTTGTGAAATCTTTTAAAGTCTTTGTGAACTCAATTAAAGTGGCTAAAAGCCTTTAAAATATAAAAAAATTATTCAAATCTTTTGAAATCTTCGACAGATTTTTAGATATTTTTAAATCTAGAAATCTGGTGCACCCTAAAAAAATGGATTGTAAAGCACCCTCAAAAAGTCCAATCCTACTTCTAAATTAACAGGCACATTTTCAACTAATATTTCTTAAACTTCCTAAGTGGAACATAACAAAAAATGCACGCTATAAAATTTTTTACCACATTTTAAATATAAAAAGATTCAAATGAATTAAATTCGAGGTCCTCGTGAGAAACGAAAACATTTAATAAAATATTGAAACAGATTTCTGGTTCAACTCTAACGGCCTCAAATCAAAAACTTCCAAGCTTTTTACCACCGTGTTTGTTTTAGCATGACATGAAACAAAAAAATACATACGCTCATTAAATATTATAACCAGCAATTACGAGGGTTAGGTTTTGCAATCGTATATCCTTCTCTTCACGCGACAGGTCTTGACGTAATTTGGTGAGTTCTGTTAATCTTGTCGCGACCGTGACGGAACAATTTGATTTTCGCCTCCTGGTACCAGACAGGCAGTCAGGCAGGTAGGCTGGCAGGAAGCCTGAGGGCAAGGAGGGACGCTGAAAAATTTTCATGGCATTACGAAAGAACCTCTGAATACTCTCGATTTTTTTCTGTCGTCGTTTAGTCACGCTTCTGCATGCACGTGTTTCGCAACATCCATTCGAAGCAGGCATAATACTCGGGTTTCGCGACTCGGAGATGCCCATGAAAAATACACGCACATAAACATAATACCATACAAGAATGTACCTAAGTACACCATAATATGAGGTGCTCACAGTCGAACGATTTGCACGATATACCGGCAGTTATCGGATTTCCAGAACGGAACGGAAGTTTCTCATTTCCTACTTTTTAATTGGATCCGACGATGATAAATTCCTAGGTCTCTAATTGATCCCACGCATTCGCGAACGTACGTGAAGGATTAATGCACTCAGCTAGGTTGGAATAGGAAGTCCATTCTGTCCAATTAGTCGTTCGATGACAAGCTGTGAAATTTTTATACCTGCAACCTAAAGTGCAATATTATACAAGAGGAATGGGCTTTATTTTTGGTGGTTTCTTACCGAAAATAAATGGTACCGCTGTGAGGATGGTCTATTATGGCGCGCGGTATAAGTGAAACGTTTTCGCATGGTCAGACGCTGGTCTCGACAAGCTTATCTAGCGCTAGTCAGTAAATCTTGTTAAAATCTATTTTAGATGTTTGAATTTAAATATTATTTCAAAGACAGTATAGATGAAGATAAAAAATTCTTTGTTTTTAATTTACATTTATCATTTTTTCCTACTCCTCGAGATAAGTTCGTACGCATGGATCGACCTAATGTTGAAAGTGTTGCAAATTGTCAGAAAATATTTAAAAAGTTTAAAATAAACTATTTATTCTATTTATGTAAGCAATTTTTTATTGATATTGTATTTTGCCATGTCTTCGAGATAAATTCATCAATAAATTTTTTATTTTTTTTTTTATATTCAAAATACGGCAATACGATATTTGGTGTATTTGTTCGCGACTTCAAAACAGACCGATTGACCTATTGCTGAACATTTTATGACTTACCAGCACCGATTTATGAAGTAAAAAAAATATTTGTGTACTCTGTTTGTATGAGAAAAACTTGGTTTGTATTAGGAATAATACAGTTATGTATTCAACATATTTGTTTGTGTCTTCGAGACTCGTCGAATGACATATTGATGATCCGTCTATGATCTATTATCATCTAGCAATACCAATTTATTAAATCTAAAAACTTCTTAATTGGATTGAAATTTTTTTACATTTTCATTAGAGAAGATTTTAGATTTGTATAAAATGTGAACGCCTCCCCCCCCCCCCCCCCCCCCCCCAGTCCCTCCCCCCCTTATCTTCTCC
>JAAAKG020135438.1:0-13525 GCA_010014905.2 Druon quercuslanigerum
AAAAGTTCTAAGAAGAACCTCTATATTTTCTGCAATATATTTAATAATTTATAAATATATTTATAAATTTAAATGAAACAGAAAAAAAAAGTTTATAAAATTATTGAATTTTTTAGTCAAAACGAAGAATTTTGAATAAAAAATTTGATTTTTAACCAAATTCTTGAATTTGCCACTATTTGGATAATTTTCTAACCAATTGGTGCATTTTCAACATAATAAATAATTTTTCAACTAAGAGGCTTGATTTCATTACAAAAAAGACGATTTTTAAAAAAATAAAATATTTTGCAATCCAATAGTTTATTTTTTACTAGGAATATAAATTCCTAAATATAGGAAAGGGTAATTTCTTTAAAAAAAATTAATTGTTTATGACGTAAAATAAAAGTGTTTTCTAGAAAACCATTGAAGATTGAGTGTTAGCCAATGAAATTAATTTATAAATAAAGAGAAAAAAGTGAGTTTTTTAAATAACACACTATTAAAAAAAATTATTAAATAAGTAGTTATTATTGAATTTTCTAGCCCACAAAAAATGAAGCTTGAACCAAAAAATAAGACTTTTTATAAAATCTTCGAATCCTTGACTCTTTGACTAATTTTCTACCAATTATACAAATTTTGAACAAAATAAAAAAATTTCAACTAATATTTTACATTTTTAACCATGAGGATTTATTTTATACGAAAGACGAGTTTTCAACAATTTTAACTAAATATAAAATAGTTACATTTTTATTTTGAAAAAAATACTGGATTTTCACCAAAAATTTTTATTTTTAAACTAAGCATTTTAATTTTTAATCAGGTACTCGCAATTTTCAATTTAAAAGTATTATTCTAACAAAAATAGATAAATTTAAAAATCAAAAAGAAAAAATTATTCTAATAAATTTATTGCATTTTCTTGTCTAAAAGATAAATTTTAAACAAAAAAAAAGATTTTTAATCAAATTCTAGAGTCCGCAGCTATTTACATCTTTATTTATTATATAGAAGAATTTTCCAAAAAATAAATTAATTTTAAACTAAATATCAAATTGTTAAGTTTTTGGTTAAAAAATTTCTTTTTAAGCCAGTAAAAAAAATTTCTACAGAATTTATTTTTAACCGCAGCATTTTATTTTTTAAATAAACTGTATTTTTAATGCAAAATAAAAAAAATATTTTATTAAAATTGTTCAATTTATAATCGAAAAAGTTGAAATTCTAATTAGGCAGTTAACATGTCAATTAGAAAATACTTTCAAATTTTTTTTGAAATTTAAACAAAATAGTCAAATTAAGAACAAACTATTAAAATTATCAACAAAAGAAAAAAATAAAGTGTTAACAAAATGGTTAAATTTTCAAACAATGAGATGAATTTTTATCAAAGTGGTTTAACTTTCCAGGAAGCAGTTGAATTTTTTACAAAAACATTTATTTTTACACAAAATTTTGGAATTTTCGAGCAGATAAGGCCAATTTTCTATAGAAAAGTTGACGTTACAACCTGCAAAAAATGAATTTTGTAATAAAATACAAAAGAAAATTAAACTATTTAGCAGAATATTTAACGATTTTATAGAAAATTATTTCTATATAACTACTTTTTATCTGATGCGACTTTTTGGTCGAAAATTTATTTATTTTGCCGAAAATTCGTCCATTTTTAATTGTATTGCTTTTTATTTAACTGAAAGATATTACTAATTAAACTATTAACAATTAAATTTTTTTGTTGATAAATTCAACTTGTTAATTATAATTTCTTGATACTTTAGGAATTTACTTAATAATTTAAATCTCTGGTTAAAAATTCATGTTTTTAATAATTTAATATTAATATTTTTAATTGAAAATATAACTATGCTATTTATGTTTAAATAAGTGTCCTTTTAAGTTTCAATATTTTCATATAATTTTTTTTCTTTGTTGGCTGCAAAATGATTCTTAGTTATAAATTTAAATCTTGCTAATAAAATTGGTATTTTTCAATTGAAAATTGATCTCTGTTGGTAGAAATTTTATGTTAATGTGAAAAATTGAACAATTTGCATTTTCTAATAGCTTTCTTGTCTACTGTACAGCTTTTTATTTTTTTACTATTAAATTAAAATTTTTATTAGAAATATTAGGTATTAAAACATAATTTTAAAGAATGGTAACTTTGCTACTATTTAATGTTAATAAAAAAAGTTTCTTCTCGATGATCAGGCATTTTTTTCAAAAAAGTGAAAATTTTAAGTTTAGAAATAAAGATGACAAAATCATTAGATTTTTTTTTAATTTCCTGGATTTTTTACTATTTTAGTTTTAGCTTAATATTTGCAGAAAGTGAACAGGAAATTAAGCAAAAAAATGACATTGCTTGCGTAAATCGATTTCTCGAAGCATAAAACAGTGAAAGATAAATATTATGTTTGATGACTATATTTTTCGTTTTTCTTCCTGACGTTCACGTTCCATCAAATCCGAAAAAAAATAGTTTTTTGTGATTTTAGGAACAAAATAATATTAGGAAAATTCGGTTTAAAGTAAAAAACAGAATTATTAATGCTAATATATTAAAACTTAAAAAAAATATTTTCAAAAACTTCTTTGTGATTAAATCATTATATATTGTGACTCAGTAAAAAAAATGTCAATAACTCTCATGTTTCCAATTTTGAAAGCAAATTTGATGATGCCCGACATACTGAAAACAATTTTTTTTTAAATAATTTTTTAAGCAAATAACTCTATTAGAAGGAAATATTTTCACCGATAAAGAGAAAAAAAATTGGTAACGTTAATAAAAAAATTAACAGCAATAAAAATGTTTGTAGGAAGTATAATAAAAAAGTTTTTTGTGGTCTTTGAACAAAAAAATTTCAACGAAAAATATAAATTTAGTTTGATACAAGTCTTATTTACAATGTGTCTCATCGTCTCAAAATTTGAAATGAGTAGTCAAATTTTTTCGTAATTTTGGCTAGTCATCCCAAATTTTTTGAAAAAAAGTCCATTAGGCAATACATGCAGATCCATTATTATTTATTCTCTTCCGTAAAAAACTTAAAAATACTCATAATTCACGAGAAAACCATCCTATATTTTATAATATTTTTAAGTACAAACTTTTATAAAAAAAAATCAAATTTAGTATTAGAAATGAAAATTTTCAAACTTATTTGTTTTAACAAAAACAGATTACTTTATAACATAGAAGACAAATTTTTAATCTGAAAGAAAAATTTAAACTACATAGTTGAGTTTCTAAGCAGAAGCAATAAATTTTTCGAAAGACAGCAGTTGAATTTTCGAACAAAAAATTTAAATTTTTATTAAAATACTTGAATTTTCAAGCAAAAAAAAAAAACAATTTTTAACAAAATAGTTTTATTTTTAACAAAATAATTTAATGTTTAACAAAACAGTTGAATTTATAACTTTAAAATATCAATTTTTAACGAAATAGTAACGTTTTAACTAGAAGGATGAACTTTTAATGCAAATAATTAATTTTCCAATCAAAAGAAAAAATTTCTAACAAATAGAGATTTTTCAGTCAAGAAGGGAAAATAGTTTAATGCGAAAATAGTTTTCAATCAGGAAATATTAATGTTTAACAAAATAGTGCGATTTTTACACACTTTTGAACTGGATACGTAAATTTTGAAAAAAGTTGAATTTTCACCTGAAAAATGATACATATTTAATTTTTAATTTTAAATAAAAACAATTTTTAACAAAAAGGATCATCTTTTTAACAAAAAATATGAATTTTTAACTAAATTCTTAATTAAATGCAGGCAGTTTAAAACAAATAGTTTAATTAATAACTGAATAATATAAATGTTTAACTGAAAATGGAAACGTAATTTTTACTAAAATAGTTAAATTTTACAGAAAAACATGAAACATTAAATTTTTTTTTAAAGTAGTCCAACTTTTATTTCAGGTTTGAATTAAAAACCAGCAGTTTTTTAAAAAAGGTTAACTTTCAAACAGAAATAACCTTTCACCAGAAAGACAAATTTTTAACAAAAAATATGATAGTAAATATATTATTAAAAAAAAATGTTGAAAAATAGTTATATTTTCAGCGAAATAATTAAACACTAAAAATAATAGGTAAATATTTAAACAAAAAGTATTAATTTAAATTAAAAATAATTAAGATACTAAAAGAATGAAACCAAATTTAAGCTAAATAAATAAATTTTTAAACCAAATAATTAAGTTTTTAACTAAAAATTTTAAAAGCTACATTATCATAAAAAAAATTTTTAAGGAAGATAAGGAATTTTTATAAAAATAAACAAAGTTCTGAACAAAAAGATGAATTTTCAACTAAAATAAATTATTTTCTAACCAAACTAACGAATTTTTAATAAATAAAAATCTTGCAGACAAAAAAGAAAAATAGGTTTATGCTTATTGTTAAAATTTAAGCCAAAAGATAAATTTTACAAAACAAAAATCTATTATTTACATAAAGATTTTAATTTTAACGAGATAGTTACATTTTCCACAAGAAAGATGAAACTTTACCAACAACAAATGAAATTTTTTCTTAACAAGATAGTTTAACTTCTAACCCAATTTGTAATGAAAAAAAAACAATTTCTCAAAAAATAGATAAACTTTTAAACAGAGATAAAATTTAAACGAAAATATGAAGTTTTTATGTAAAATGCAATAGAAAATATTTCAACCAAAAAACAATTTTCAGAAAAATAGATACATTTTTTACAAAAGAATTACATTTTAAGCGAAATATTTAAAGTTTTTACTAAAAAGACTATTTTCAACAGAAAAGATTATTTTTCTACAAAAAAATGAATTTTCAATGAAATACATATATTTGCAATCGAAGAGTTGAATATTCAATTGAAACAATAACAATTTTTGACCAAAAAAGAAAAGTTGAATGTTCAGTACAAAATTTTATTAAAACAAAAGAAATTTCCAAAAAAATAGTCAACCTTTTAACAAAAAAGGTGAATTTTCAAGTAAAACAATGATTGTTCCAATAGAGCAGGCATATTTAAAAAAATTTTTTATTTTTTAGCAAACCCAAAAAAGGGTTCATGCAAATAGCTAAACTTCAAAACCAAAGGTCGATTTTTCTAAAAAAACAGTTGTATTTTAAAGAAAGAAGTTACATTTTCTGTCAAAGAAATAGTTCCATCTGATAAAAAAAAATAACAATAAATAAATAGATTTTTAATATAGTAGTTTAACTTTTAGCTCATTATTTAATAAAAGATTAATTAAAAAACTGAACTTTTACCCAAAGATATGATTTCCCACTGAAATAATGAATCTTCAAAAAAAAATTTGTTAAACTTTTTTTTTATCAAAGTGGTGTAACCTTCATCTAAGCAAATCGATTTTCAGCCACACAAGATGTCTTTTCAACGAATAATGTAATAATATATTTTTTTAACAAAAAATATTTCCACTTTAAATAAATAACAAAAAAATGCAGTCGAATTCACAGAAAAAGATAAATTTTTAAAAGAGTATAAGTTAAAGAAAATAGCCGAAGATAAGAAAAAGAGAAATAAAAAATGTACTAAGGCCATGGTACGAGTGCGTCACGTGACCAGATTCCTACATACCCGAATTTTTTTTTATTTTCTAAATTTATTTTTATTTCTAATAATAAATAAGAAGCGCTACGAAATGTGGGTCTCATCCAACATATAAATAATTATTCGCTTCTAAATAATATTTCGCATCTTGCGAAAATAAGTAAGGAAATAAGACAATTGTCGGTAAGGTAGAAATCTGGCCACGTGACCAACTTACTACATGGCGTTAGGTATGGGAGAATACAGATAGACGGAGTATGGTGGGGTTATGAGGAAAAAAGGAAAGAGATAGTAAGAAATTTGGTGCCCAGGAATCAGGAGACAAAGGAAAAGAACATAGGAAAATGAGAAATGGTAATAATAAAAAAGAGACGGGAAGCGAATGTAGGAATGCAGGATATTTTACCAAAATATAGTAGGATTGGAGAGAAAGTATTGGGAATTTATGAGAAACTTGACAGAGTGGGGTACAGTAATAATGATGGAGAGGTTGCTATATGGATAGGGCCAATGGCAAGTTTAAAATGTAAAGAGGAAGAATGAAAAGATTAGAGCTATTGAAGAAATGTTAATGGGAGTGAGGAACGATTGTATAACAAGGAAAGATAAGAAAGTGAGGTAGGAGAAAAAATAAGGAATAATAGAAGAGGTAAACAAGGGATAAAGAAGGAAGGAAAAGGAAAGAAGAGGAGAGAAAAAAATTAAAGGATAAGGTACTGCATGAGGAAGGGAAGAATCTGCTAATGAGTTTGGAGGAGTTGGGAAGGGTCATCTTAAACGATAATTGAGAAGGAGATGACGGAAGAGAATATACATGCTCAAGAGATAAAAGGGGAACGGAAATTAATTAGTGATAGTGGAAGATGATAAAATAGAGAAGGTCAAGAAACTAGCAGTAGGAGATTATATATATTCCGACCACTTTCCCTCAATAGTGATACCATATTAGAGGAAGAAATAAGTATTATATAATACAAGCATTATGTATAAAAGGAAGCAAGGGTAAAACAACCGGAAAAGGGGATTGGTTAAGGCAAGAAAAAAAAACAGGTAAGAGAAAAAATCACAAAAATATAAATGGGAGAGGGAAATATGAGCGAGGTGATAGAAAATATTACAGGAAAAATAAATTAGAAAAATGGGGAATAGAAAAAATAATGGAGGGGAATATAGGAGGAAAAAAGGAGTATACTGAGTTGTGAAATCAAGAGAAAGAAGAAGAGAATAAAAGGTTTGCGCAACAAGCGGAAAAGGCTAGCAGGGAAGTAGAGGTTTCGAATATAGTAAATAGTGAGATAGAGAGAGAAAGAGAGAAAGGGAGAGAGAGAGAGATGAAACAGTGTAAACGAGGATATTGAAATCGTAGAATATAAAAAATATTTAATGGATTTGCTAGGAGGTGTAGAGAGAAAAGTTATAAAAGAAGAAAAATATGGTGAGGGTTTATGTAAACGACGATATGCAAGAGAAAGAACTGGAGATGAAAAAAAAACGGTGGATGAAAATAAAGAAAATATTAGGTTTATGATAGGTGGGGATTTCAATGCGTAAACAAGGAATAAAGAAGAAAGGGAATGGAAAGAAGAGGAGAGGAAGAAAATTAAAAGATAAGGTACTGCATGAGGAAGGGAAGAAGCTACTAAAGAGTTTGGAGGATTTGGGAAGGGTTATTCTAAATGACAATGGAGAAGGAGATGAGAAAAGAGAATATACATGCTTAAGAGAAAAAAGGGAAACGGTAATTGATTTTGTGCTAGTGGAAGATGATGTAATAGAGAAGGTCAAGAAACTATCGTTAGGAGATTATATTGATTCGGACCACTTTCCCTCAATAGAGAAATAGGAATATAGTAAAAAGAGAAACAGAGAGAGAGAGAGAGAGAGAGAGGCAGAGAGAAGAAAGAGTGTAAACCAGGATATTGAAATCGTAGAATGGAAAAAATATTTTATGGATTTTCTAGGAGGTGTAGAGAGAAAAGTCAAAAATATGTTAAAGTTACAAAAAATATGATGGAGAAATAGATGAGGAAGAGTACACCAGTAGGGCAGAAATAGTCAAGGTGCAAGGAATAATGAAAGGTGGAAAGACACCTGGGGTATATGATATTCCAAATGAAGTCTGGAAATATGGAGGATCGGAACAAAAGGAATGGGGATGGATAATGTGTTATAGAATATGGAGAGGAGAGGGGTGGTCAGATTAATGGAAAGAAGGAGTAGTAATACCAACAGTAAAGAAAGGCAAACGGGAGGTTTAGATAAGGAGGGGCAAGATAGAAAGAATGAATAGGGGGATGGGAGCGAAAAGTTAAAAGAAGTAAAAGAGTTTAAATATTTAGAATGTTTCTTGCAAAATAATGGGTATCATAAAGCTCATATAAGATAAAGGATGAAAAATCAGCAGGTATAATGCAACAGATATCGGGAATAGGGAAAAGAAGCTCAAAACAAATTGGAGTAGGAGAATGAAGTTATTTCATAAGCTAATAAGTCCAATATTAGGTCTTAGAGAATAGATTTAACGATGGAATGAAAGGAAAGATATTGAGAGTTTAGGGAGAAAGGTATATAAGCTGGAGACTTGGGGTAGACTGAAGGGCTCCAGGATATATGGTATGAGAAAAATCGCAAAGGGATAAATGAAGTACTAAAGTTGGCGTGTGGGCATGGAAATCAGAGACGATGCTTCTGGAGAAAATGAGGGGGAAGGTGTTAGTGTGAAAGTGTTTCATGGATGTAGAAGAAAGGAGTGGGAGGGCGATAGAAGTAACGAAATGGGTAGAAGAAAGGAGAAAGTTCTTTAATCCTAGAGATATCGAAGATGGGACTGGAGTGAACTATTAAGAATTGGGAAAAAGGTGAGGGCAAGACAATTATTAATAATTTGGGGGATGATTAAGGGAATCAAAATATAATAAATGATATATGATGATAAAACAGAAAGTAGTAACAATGTGTATGGAAAATAGATGGGAAGGGAGAAGGCGGAGCAGAAAAGCAAGATTTAGATGGGAGAAGAGGTAAAGGAGGGGATGTGTTGGGAAAAGGAAGAGGACAGATAGGTTGCAAGAGAAGAATGAAAGATAAAGGAAGCTGGAAAGAGAATGTGGTAAAGATTCTAGGGAAGGATGGATCGTGAGTAGAATGGATAAAGGACTTGTAGGAATTAAATAATGTATGTGAAAAAATCTCAAAATGGAGGTGCAAGAGATGTAGAATAAGAAGAAACTGAAAGGAACTGGAAGAAAATAAAAATAGTTGGACTCAAAATGTCCAAAATTATAATTTTTCGAAAACTCTTTTGACTTTTAATTTTTTTACTCTTTTGTTTAAATAATTTCAAATTGGCGACATTTGCCGCACATACTCATAAACTGCTTAATCGCCCTATTTGCAAAGACGTAGATTCAGTTTCTTAAAAAAATGAATGAATAAGCAGAAAAATTGTATCAAGAAAATCCGTTTTCAATTATTTCAGAGAAATTTCTGTTATTTTTTAAATGAAAAACTTGATTTTCTTTTTCTTTTGATAATTAAGAGAACAAGAAATCCTACGTTGAATAACATTTAATATTTAAATTTGAAAAAAAAATATTCCACTTGTTTTAAATCTTCATGTAATTTTTAAATGGCTCTCAGTCAAAATTTTTTTTTATTCAAAGAAATTATGTTTTGTTCCTATAATATTTTTCTTAACTCAAAATAATTTTATTCCCTTTGAAACTATTGTACAGTTAAATGAAAAAATATGCAACTTAGTAAAACGCTAATAATTTTATTACAAGTTAAATTGTCCTAATTTAATTTAATAAATAAAAACCAATAGAAATTAGTAGAAAATTACTAATTGAATTATGTTTCGAAATATTTACTACATCAAGAGTGCAAAACAGTTTTTTTTCACACAAATCTTTTGTCGCAGTCCATTTAGAGACACATTAATTCCCTTGGGTGCCTCCTTTCGAGACCGGGATTTCGCTTAACCGTGACACACGATCCCGCCGATATCACGATTCCTATAATGGATTTGACATAAGAAAAAGATTACCCTGTTTTTCCCGAAATACTGGCAATATTTCAGTCTCGCATGCGTCTTCGGTGCGTCGCCCCGGATGGAAAGCGGTTTTGCTTTCTTAGATTTATTTCGAAGCGGGAGGAGCGGATTACTATTTACCGAAGAAATTTGCATGAGATCCAAGTTTCATGTTTCAGAAACAGCACGAGACACTCGCTCGTAAATCTTAACCAAGAATCTAAGATCGTTGATCCCCGTTTATAGTTTCAAACTACAGTGGTTAAAAAGAGGATAGCTCAACATTTTTGTGGGAATAACATTTTTTTATTGCAGAGCAGAAATCACCCGATTTCGAACTTAATACTTGTCTGGCCCTGATCGGGATTCCCAAACTGGCCCCGATCAGAATTCCCGAACGGGCCCCGATAATTACTACTAATCTGGCCCCGTTCTGGATTCCTAATCTGGTCCCGATCGGGATACCCGATTTAGCCCCATTCAGTGCGATCTCCATGCTCTCAGAGAACTAGTGCTGTGACGAAACGTGACGAACTATTCATCCCCCCCACACACACATAAACCCCACTTTTACTGTACGTAATTTATAGTTTCCGGAAATAATAAGGTATGGGATTTGAGACTAATGAAAATTTTTTTGTATTTAAAATCTGTTTTGCAGGTTTAAAACTTAATTCAAAAATTCTCTGATTTAGCTTTAAACAATTTTTCAATTTTTCCTGACCAAAATTTTCCTGATACAAAATGCAAAATTAAAAATTGTCCTTATTTGTTTTAAACAACAAAATTAATATTCTTCCATCAAAGAGATTTATTAACAAAATACTGGAATTTTTAACAAAATAAACACATTTTTAAAAAATAATTTTTTTAAATTAAAGAATGATGAAGTTTCATTTACAAAAATTAATTTTAAAATCAGAAAAAAGAGTTTTCAGCAAATAAAGATTTTTTAGTTATTTAGGAAAAAATGTAACATAAACTGTTGAAACTTTAACCCAAAAGTCGAATTTTCTAAACAGAAATTGAATTTTCAGCGTTAAAAAAATAATTATTTAATAAAATACTCAAATTTTCACCCAAGGGGTACATATCTATTTAGAAAAATTTCAACTAAGTAGTTTTTTTAAGTCTTGCAGGTGAATTTTTAAGTAAAGAGGACCTGTTTTCAAGAAAATATTTAAACAATCATCCAAAGAGATACATGATCCACAAAAAATATAGATTTTTGCCAAAAAATTATTTCTCAAAATAACTTTTTAAACAAAATAGTTAAATATTTAGGCAAAATAATTAATTTTTCAGCAAATAGTTGCATTTTCATAAAAGAAAGATGAAACTTTTACCAAAAAAGATTAATTTTTCAATCCACAAGACAGGTTAAAAAACAGTTCAATTTTTATTTCCCAAAAACTTTGAGTTGACTTTTTAACACAAAAATATGAATTTTAAACAATGAAATTTTTAATAAAAAAGTTTACTTTTTACAAAAAATTTGCGTTTTCGAGTAAAAGGATGACCTTTTAACGAATTTGTTGAATTTTCAACAAAAAAAATTGCATTTTTATACCAGAAAGCTGAAATTTCTACAAAAGCCGAGGATTTTTTTAAATTTAAAAGAAAAGTTTACAAAAAATAAAATTTTAATTTTCAACTAAAAAAGATTACACTTGACATTTCAGCATCAAAATATGAATATTGAACAAGTTCTATTTCTACAAAATACTTGAATTTTTTACTAAACAATTTTATTTCCAACCAAAATGAATAATTTTTAAACAAAATCGTTGAATTTGTAACCAAACAAGATTTTTATTCGACTTTTTAACATAAAAGTATGATTTTTAAATAAGAAGTAAATTTTCTGAGAAGATATTTAAATTTCCAACCAAAAAGGATTTTTTGAAAAACTGTTAAATTATTAACGAAACAGTTGTATTTGCAACCAACAGGGATGACTTTATCAAAATTAATGAATCTGAAAACAAATAGTTGCATTTTTATCCAAAAAAGATTAAATTTTTACAAAAACAGATAAATTTTTCTATCGTCAAGACAGATTAAAAAAACAGATAAATTGTCATCCGAACAAAATGTTGAGTTAACTTTTTAACACAAAAATATGAATTTTGAACAATGAAGTTTCTTATAAAAAAGTTGAATTCACAAAAAACATTTGAATTTTCGAGTAAAATGATGAATTCTTAATAAAATTGTTGAATTTTGAACAAAACAGTAGCATTTTAATGCCAGATTAGATTTTTCAAATCTAAAAGAAAATTAAAAAAAAAATAAAATTTAAATTTTTAACTAAAAAAGATTAAACTTGACTTTTCAACATCAAAATATGAATTTTGAACAAGTTTATTTTCTGCAAAATGTTTGAATTTATTAATGAACAATTTAATTTTTCAAACAAAAGGAATAAATTTCAAACAAAATCGTTGAACTTGTAAAGTAAATTTTCTGAGGAGCTACTTGAATTTTCAACCAAAAAGGATAATTTTTTGAAAAACTATTAAATTTTTAATTAAACAGTTGCATTTTTGTATGAGGATAAGATGCAATTTCTACTAAAATGCATGAATTTTTAAATTAAAAAGGTCAATCTTAAAAAAAAGTCAAATTCTCATCCAAAAGAGACTTTAGATCAAAATCATAAACTTGTAATATTTTTTACCTAGAGTCTTTTATGAACGAAATAAAACATTTTTGTTTAAAAATTTTTTTGGCTAAGTTCGTTTTTCACTTCACAGGTTTCTCTGGTATGTAAAATTAAATTCCTAATAAATTTCTGTATAAATAATGTGAGTGACTGTTATTATTATTATTATTATCACGCCATTACGCCGTTTCCCTTTTAGAGAAAGTTTTGTATTTATTTATTTATTTTCCCAGAATATAATAATTTTTTTTTTATGAAAACTTTTTAATTTTTATTAAGCTTCCTTGTATCTCGTGAGCCAGTTATTATTATTTTTTATAAAATTAAAAAATTGATTTTTAATAACTATCCAAAGACGATTTTCAAAATTCAGGAAAATTTAACGTCCAAATTATTTAACGATTTACTTGGAATTAGTTAAATTTTTCTAATCAAACTTATCTTTTATCAGTTTAGCAACTCAACAGATATACATTCTGATTTAAAAATTTAAAAAAATTACACCTATTTAGGGGTTAAACAAACTTAAAAAAATAAAATAATTGGAAATACCATTAATTATAAAACCAGTTTTCATTCTACTTTTTCTATAAATAAATTAATGAATTAATTATCTATAAAAGCTGATGTGAAAAATGATTTTATAATTAGTGGTATTTCCTACTTTTTAATTTTTTGGGGTCTTCTAAACCCCTCAATTGGGCTAATTTTTTTAGGTTTTCTCGAAAAGAAAATATTTAATTATTTAAATATTTAAATATTTAATGATTTTTTTAAATAATTATTTAATTTTGTAATTATTTAAAGGTGATTTAGATTATAAAGAATGTTATTTCACTCTACTGAAAAATTCCGATTTTGTTGGTTATCGAGTTCTACGTGCTGTAAGCTTTCATTTATGATCGACATTGAACATGAAAAGATGGCAATGCAAGTGCAAAACAAGTTTTTCTTATGGTTGAAAATAATCTAATTTTTAAGGCATAGTTAGATATTTTTTTATTTTTCCTAAATACATTTTTCAAAATAAAAATTCGCTCGCTTTGAGGCCATCAACAACAGTAATTTGATGATAGTGAATTCTCTTTTGTTAAAGCTCCTTCCGCTTCAACGAACACATTCTCATCACGTATCTCGTGCTTCGCACTTGACATTTTCTCGCAAATTGTATATCAGTTTCATAAATTTATATTATTAAAATTAATACTATATTTTTTATAATATATTTTTACAATTTGAACGTTTTAGATGGAAGTTATA
>JAAAKG020135439.1:0-13525 GCA_010014905.2 Druon quercuslanigerum
TGTAGACTTTAATGTGTAGACTCGACGTTTTCGCTTAATGTGTAGAGTTCATATAATGTGTAGTATCGATATGTGTAATATCGACCGGGCCCCAGACCTTTTTTACAAATATTACAAAATATTTCATATATTTCGCAAAGATTTCACAAGGGTTTGACAACGGTTGCAATGATATCTCACAGATTTTATAAAGATTTTACAAATATTTTGGACAGATTTTCAAGATTTAACGAACAATTTAATTAATTCATAAAATTTTTCGGTATTCTTCCAAATGTATTCACAAATGTTAAAAAAATAATTTAAACATTTCTTAATGATTTCACAAAAATTAAAATAATTTGGGAATGGTGTAAAATACTTCAATGACTGTCAAAAGATTTCAAACATTTTGCAAAGATTTCACAAAGGTTTGGCATCGATTTCGCAAATATGAGAATGGTTTTCAAAAGGTTAAATAAAAGTTACGAAGATTTCTGACAGATTTAAAAGATTTCACAATAATTTCAATCATTTTTTACGAATATTAAAAAATATTTCTAATATTTCCCAAAGCTTTCACAAAGTTTTTACAATGATTTCAAATATTTTTCAAAGATTTCGTATAGATATGAAATCTTTCACAAAGACTTCAAAGATTGCACAAAGATTTAAGCAATTTCCCCATGATTTCAATTATATCAAAAATATTACCAAATATTCCAGAAATATATTAAATTTTTCACAGAGATTTCGAAATATTTCAGAAAGATTTAAATAATTTCCTGAAGATATCAAAAATTTCAAAAATAATACAAATATTTGAATGATTTCCACAAAGTTTTAATTAATTTCACAAATATTTCAAACATGTCTTAAAGATTTCGCAAACATTAGAATGATTTTCGAAAGTTTAAATAAACGCTGCAAAGCTTTCTGACAGATTAAAAAGATTTCACAATGATTTAAATCATTTTTACAATTATTATTAAATGTTTGAAATGTTTTGCAAAGATTACCCAAAGAGTTGACAAAGGTTGCTGTGATTTCTCACAGATTATACAAAGTTTTTACAAAGATTTTAAATGGTTATTATTTATTTATTCATTTATTTAAAATATTTTATAAATATCTTCCTGAATATATCAAAGATTTCAAAAATATTTCAACTATTTCAATGATTTCAACAAAGATTTCATTAATTTTACAAATACTTCAAACATTTCTTAAAGATTTTACAAACATTAGAATGATTTTCGAAAGTATAAATAAACGTTGCAAATATTTCTGACAGATTTATAGGATTGCACAATGATTTGAATCATTTTTACAATTATTACTAAATGCTTAAAAAGTTTCACAAAAATTTCACAAAGATTTGACAAAAGTTGCTATAATTTCTCAAAGATTATAAAAAGTTTTTTCAAAGATTTCGTATAGATATGAAATCTTTCACAAAGACGTCAAAGATTGCACAAAGATTTGCATCATTTCCCCACGATTTAAATTACATCACAAATATTTCAAATGTTTCAATGATTTCCACAAAAATTTTATTAAATAAACGTTGCAAACATTGCTGACAAATTTAAAAGATTTCACAATAATTTCAATTATTTTTACAAATATTACAAAATATTTCAAATACTTGGCAAAGATTTCATAAAGTTTTAACAAAGATTTCAATAATTTCACAAATATTTAAAAAATATTTTAAAGATTTCGCAAAGATGATGATAATTTTCGAAATTTTTAATATACGTTGCAAAGATTTCTGACAGATTTAAAAGATTTCACAATGATTTTAATCATTTTTACAATAATTACCAAATATTTAATTTACATGATTTGCCCACGATTTAAATTACATCAAAAATATTACCAAATATTCCAGAATTATTCCATTATTAAATATTTAGCAAAGTTTTTCAAATATTTAAGAAAGACATAAATAATTTCACGAAGATACCAAAGATTTCAAAAATATTTCAAATATTTTAATGATAATTTCACGAAGATTTCATTATTTGCACAAATATTTCAAAAATATTTAAAACATTTCTTAAAGATTTCACAAACATTAGAATGGTTTTTAAAAGGTTAAATGAACGATGCAAAGCTATTCTGACAGATTAAAAAAATTTCGCAATGATTTTAATCATTTTTACAAATATTACCAAATATTTCGCAAAGATTTCACAAAGATTTAACAAAGATTGCTATGATTTCTGAAAGATTTTTTAAAGTTTTTACAAAAATTTCAAATATTTTGCAATGATTTCGTATTGATTTGAACGGTTTTATGATGACTGCAAAGTTTGCACAAAGATTTAAATGATTTCCCCACGATTTCAATTATTTCAAAAACATTACCTATTATTTCAGAAATATATTAAATATTTTGCAATGATTTCCAAATATTTCAGAAGGATTTAGTTCATTTCCCAAAGATATCAAAGATTTCAAAAATATTGCAAATATTTCAATGATTTCCGCAAAGATTTCATTAATTTCACAAATATTTTAAACATTACTTAAAGATCTCGCAAACATTAGAAGGATTTTCAAAAGTTCAAGTAAACATTGCAAAGCTTTCTTAAATATTTAAAAGATTTCACAATAATGTAAATCATTTTTATAAATATAACCAAATATTTTGCTTAGATTTCACAAAGATTTGACAAAGATTGCTATGATTTCTCAAAGATTATACAAACTTTTTACAAACATTTAAAATATTTATTATTTATTTATTTATTTATTCCAAATATTTTATTAATAATTTTCCGAAGATATCACAGATTTCAAAAATATTTCAAATATTTCAATGATTTCCACAAAGATTTCCACAAAGATTTCATTAATTTCAAAAATATTTCAAACATTTCTTGAAGATTTCACAAACATTAGAAATATTTTCGAAAGTTTGAATAAACTTTTGCAAAGGTTTCTCAAATATTTAAAATATTTCACAATAATTTAAATCATTTTTACAAATATTGAAAAATATTTCAAATATTTTCCAAAGATTTTACAAAGACTAGACGAAGGTTGTTATGATTTCTCAAAGATTGTTTAAAGTTTTTACCAAGATTTTAAACATTTCGCATGTTCCCTGTTCGATTTCCTATTTTTTGACACCTGAAGTCGAATTATCTCGAAACATGAGAAAAAATAAAGTTCGACAATTGTCATCCTGACAAAGCATTCTCTGCGAGAACGAAAATATTTCTTACTTTATATTTTTCCATGAGTTTTGAAAAATGCATGGGTATCGGATTTACTGAATATGTTAACCATCATGATTCAACAAGTTTAATAAATGTCTCTATACAATGAAAATTAAAAATGATACTATTTTCATTCCTCCTACCACTGTCGCCAATCTATATTGATATTTTCAAATTTCATAATGGTAAAAGTGATTTTGATTGGCCTCGTTTTACAAGGTAATACGGAAATTTATATCCATACTCTCGACTGCTTGCGAAACCTAAAGCAAATACAACTGCGAACGCCACGCAGCATACTCGTTTTTTCTGCTTATTTATGTTAAACATCCACGTATTGTACATTTTTCCAGAATAATTCTCAGAAAAATATACTCTTTTTCTTCCGAAAATCTTACTAATATTATAATAATTTACAGTGACGAATGAGAAATACACTCTGATCACAAATTTATCTACTAATCTGTTTTCTTCAGCTGGGGAAAATGGGTGTCTTGTGGATTTTGATCTTCAGTTTAGCAGTTTTCGTTTACTCCGTTGGTAAATATAAAAACAAGTTTTTTTTTTTGATGACTTATAAGATTTTAGCTTTAATACCTTGTTTATTTATTATCTGTAGAAAATGTTCACTTCAACAGGTTTCCTTTAAAAGACAGATTTTCGTTTTTTCATCTGAAATTTTTAGAGGTATAACTTTTATTAACAAATTGAAAACGAAAAATTGAGTCTTAATGTTTTAAATATGTTTTATATCAATATTTTTATTATTATAAGACTATTTAAAATACTTGTTTTACTTAAATTTTGTTATGAACGGAAAACTGTGCTTTTATATATTTTCGTTTTTGTAATTAACATTTTTTAAATACAAAATAAAAACTTATTACGATATTATATGACATTTATCTTTACAAAATTCCGGAATATAAAGATAATGCTGATATTTATGAATATTAAAACAATAAGATTTTTAACAAGAATGTTGAAAGATTTCAAAAGCATAAAAAAAATTTCTTAAGATCCAGGGGAAAATTTGAAAAGATTTTTCATTTTAAAAATTGATTTGAAGAGAAACTTTAGAATGACTTCAACTTAAAAGGATTTTAAGAAGTTGGAAACAAATTTTGAGTGATTTTTATAA
The DNA here is from genome assembly GCA_010014905.2 of Druon quercuslanigerum. Lineage (NCBI taxonomy): Eukaryota > Metazoa > Arthropoda > Insecta > Hymenoptera > Cynipidae > Druon > Druon quercuslanigerum. The sequence continues at coordinate 4,351 of JAAAKG020135439.1, forward strand.
CTTTTGTAACAATATTTTTAAGAGAATACTTAAGATTTTAATAAATTTTCAAGAAAATTTAGATTTCGAAGAATTGAAACAAAGAATTTAGAAGTTAAAATTTTGAAATTTTTAAGGGAATAAAAATGAAAAATTAATTTAAAGTTTTTTCAAAATAATTTCGAATGTTTGCATAAATTATTAAAAAGTATCTGGAAGACTGTGAGGTAAGATTTTAAAGATTTTTTCTAAATTTACCAAATAGAGACATTTTTTTTTTTTTTTTTTAATTTTGCAGAAGCAATGTAGTTGTCATGCCTAAATTCATTTATCCAAAAAAATCGTTTTTCTATGATTTTAAGAATGAAAATATTATCACTAGTGACATTTCAAATAAAAAAATCATTATTATTAGGTAAAATGCTAAAATGTACAAACAAATTTTATTTTTTATTAATTTTAACCATTTTTTTGCGATTTGATTTTGTCTGACCATCGCTTCTTACCAATTTTTAAAAAATGACTGCATTTTAATTTATGATGGCTCATTTTTTTGCAAAAACATTCTCTAGAACGGAACTGATTCCAATTTTGAACAAAAATTTCTTTTGCCGAAATCGTTTCAATTTTTGTTCTGCAATCATTTTTCAAAATCTGGTGAGAAGCAATGGTCAGAAAAAATTAGTTGCAAAAAGTTTGGTAAAATTAATGTTTTTTTTTGTATTAAATTTAACATTTTCCATAAAACCATAAAACCATAATTCCATAAAACCTTGAAAAAATTGCAGGGAAAATTCAAGTAAGTTTAAAAAACATTTAGAAGTATTAGAAAGAGTCAAAAATAATTTTAAACTTGGAGAGATATTAAAAAATGTACAGTAAAATCTAGATTTTTTTGAAGATTTTAAATAAATATTTAGAAATATTTTGAGAATTTTGTAAGGTTTCGAGAGGATAAACTATTTTTTTTAGATTACTCATAAACTTTAAAATAATTTATTATTTTTAAAAATTAATTTTAAAAGACTTTTTAAACTTTTTTTGAACAGTTCAAAAGATTTTTAAACTACTCGAAAAAAATTAAAAACATTTAAGAACAATTTTTTTTAACTTTGCAAGATTTAAAAAATATCTAAGAAATATTCAAAGCAGTTTAGAAGATATCATTCGGAAGTTTCGAAAAAATTTGAAACCTAATTTGTAATTTGAAAAGAGATTAAATTATTTAAAACAAAATAAAGATCTTAGAAGGTTTTGGAATAAAGTTAAAGTTAAAATTAAAACTATTTTTAAATTTTGAAAGATTTTCGAAGTTTTAAAATGTATATTTTATAAATTCTTCCAATTTTTTTTTACTTTCTGGTGAGCAGAAGATTGATAAATTTTAAGAGAATTAAATGAATACACAGAATTTCAGTTATTTAGGTTTTCGACTTATAAATTAATAGTATTTAATAGTACAGCTATGAGCTCGCATTTTAAGATAAACAGAGCATTGTAGATAATATATTTTTGCAGTCATTTATGGAAATTTATCTTAAGTGTCCATATATTACCTGTAATATTACAATAATTTAACAAAAAATTCATAAGTTTCCGGAAATTTATAAGAATGTTTAAAATTCAATTTTGGGGAATGTATGGTAAGTTACCATATTTAACCGTAAAATTACCATAAATGACAGAAAATATCCATACATTTCCAAAAAATTAGACATTTTTTAACTGAACTTTAAGCAATTTATGGTAAATTACCATAAACTACCTGTAATATTACCATAAAGTACCAAACAATGCATAAATTTCCGGAAATTTAAAAAACGGTTTAACATTAAAGTTTCGCTAATTTATGTTAAGTTACCACATTCAACTGTAAGATTGCCAATAATGTTTAAATATTACCTTAAATTTCCGGAAATATAAAGACATTTTTATACTGAATTTTGGGAACTTTATGGGAAGTTACCATTATTTACCTATAAAATTACAATAAATGACCAAAAATTTCTTAAATTTATAAATTTCCGTAAATTTATAGATGTGTTTTAAATTGAATTTTGAATAATGTATGGTAAGTTACCATATTGAAATTTAAAATTGCCATAAATTTTTGAATATTTCTTTAAATTTCAGGAAGGTTATAGACATTTTTATACTTAATTTTTGGTAACTTATGGGAAATTACCATAATTTACCTGTGTTATTACAAAAAAATACAGAGAGTTTCATAAATGACCAAAAATTTCATAAATTTCCGGAAATTTATAAAAATATTATAAATTGAATGTCGAGTAATTTATGTTAAATTACTATATTTACCTCTAAAATTACTATAAACGAATGAAAATTTCCATAAATTTATTTCCGGAAATTTCTAGACATTTTTAAATTGAAATTTTTTAAGTTTATGGTAAGACACCAATAATTACCTGTAATATTAGCATAAATTATTAAAAATGTCATAAAAAGGAAATTTATAAAAAAGTTTAAAATTGAATTTGCGTAATTTATAGTAAGTTACCGTATTCAACTGTAAAATTTCCATAAATGTTCGAATATAGCCTTAAATCTCCAGAAACCTAAAGACATTTTTATACTGAATTTTGGGAAATTTATGGGAAGTTACCATAAATTACCCGGAATATTACAATAAATTACCCAAAATTTCATCAATTTCAATAATTTCCGGAAATGTATAGAAATTTTGTTTTTAATTTTGAGTAATGTATGCTAAGTTACAATATTCAACTGTAAAATGGCCATAAATGTTTCAATATTTCCTTAAATTTCCGGAAATATATAGACATTTTTATTCTCAAATTTGGGCAAATTATGAAAAGTTACCATAAATTACCTATAATATCACAAAAAATTACCAAAAGTTTCATAAATGACAAAAAATATCATAAGTTTCCGAAAATTTAGATAAATTTTATAGATTGAGTTTTAAGTAATTTATGGTAAGTTACCATATTTACCTGTAAAATTACCATGAATGGCCCAAAATTTCCAGAAATGTCCAGAAATTTATAGAATTTTTAAATTGAATTTTAGGCAATTTATGTTAAATGCCCATAAATTTCCGTTTAAATTACCGTAAAGCACTCTTCCTTTATTTGAAGTATAATATGAGCTGAAATCATTACTGTCTTTCGAGAAATGTCTGAAAGAAACGCGCTTACCTACAACTCGTACTGAAAACATACACTCGTCAAAAAAATCCTTTCCCCCTCCCCTAGGTGCATAATGTATTATTTTAATAAATTAATTTACTACTACATTAATTTTTTACTACATGCCTTAGTTAGGAATAAATTATTTATTTAACTAATTAGTAGATAGTTAAACGTTTATTTTTCAGCCTGATGGCCTTAAAAAACTCACTCGCTTACACGTCCATTTTTACAGACTTTTCTTGCAAATAACTCTTAAAAAACTAAAATCCATCCACACACTATCTCTAAGCCGCTCGCTTTTATGACCTTGCCTTCGTCGCTTCGCATCGCCTCGCATGCATGTCTCTACTTTCTCGCTTTGCCTCCGCAGCTAATCCCTAATCCTTATCTACTATTTGCAATATGTACAATTTTCTTACATCCACATCCTCTCCTACATACAATCTTTCCTTCTCCATTCCTCTTCCTCCTTACTTCTAATCTTCTCCATCTTACCCAACACCCCCTTCACCCATGCCGCTGCCCTTTTGTCACCCATTTCATGCATCAATACCTCCATGCTTATCCCACTTCTTTTCACCTCTTCATACTCCTACAACCAGTGTTCCACTTTTGCATCCCCTTCCCACACAATTCACACATCCTATTCTCTCCATAAAGCCTGAACCTATTATAACTCTTGATGCATCCGCATCTCATTCTCGCTTTAAGTTCCTTACTTCCTTGCCCTTCTTTCTCACACAAATATTGCGATCTCTCCCTTGGCATAATCCACACATAGTTCCCATTAAGCTTTGACTCTTTTATTCTCTCCTCCCCTGCTTCCTTCTCTCTATCTATGCTGTTTCTTTTAACCAACTCATATACCATCCTTCCTTCCTCATGCATCCTTCTCACTTCATCCATCTGCAATCCATTCTTTCTAAAATACTTTTGCCTTCCTACCTTCATCCTCCCACCTCTACGTCTGTTCTCCTTCTCCCACCAACATTGCCTATCCAGCTTACTTCCCCCTCTTCTAAAAATTCCTCCTCATATTTACATGCTCGGCTTCCCATTATAATCCCTAAACTCGTTCCTTCTGTCTCCCTCCTGACAATGCAATTTGGCGTATTCGTTGCTAACCCCAGTGTCCACTTTACACACCTCTCCTGTATTCTATTTACCTCCTCACGTACCTTCCACCCTAACACCTCCACTCGATAAAATAAGACACTCATTACAAGCGAATCAAACAATTTCATTCTCCTTAAAAAATCATGTGCAAAGAACCTCTTTTCCAGCCCCTATACTCTTAAAAAAAGACGATATGATTGGTAAAAAATAAATACTAGATAAATAGGAATTAGAATATGTTTCCACTGTCTTTTTGTCCCCCCTTTCATGCAACAATACCTATATGCTTCTTAACCTTACACCTTAACCTTATACCTCCATGCTCAATAACTCATTTCCACCTCTTCCCACTCCTCCAACCAGTGTTCCACTTTTGCATCCCCCTTCCTGCAAAATTCACACATCCTTTTCTCTGCAGAAAGCCAGAACCTATTTTAACTCTCCGTGCATCTGCATATCATTCTCGCTATAAGTTCCTGGCTTCCTTACCCTCCCTTTTCACACAAATATTGCGATCTCTCCCTTAACCTAATCCACACATAGTTCCCATTGAACCTTGACTCTCTTATGCTCTCCTCCCCTGCTTCCTTCTCTCCCTCGGTGCTGTTTCTTTTAACCAACTCATACACCCTTCTTTCTTCCTCATGCATCCTTCTCACTTCGTCCATCTGCAATCCATTCGTTCTAAAATACCATTTCCCTTTCAACCTCCATCCTCCCACCCCTAAGTCTGTTCTCCTTCTCCCACCAACATTGCCTATCCAGCTTACTTCCCCCCTCTTCTAAAAATTCCTCCTCATATTTACATACTCGGCTCCCCGTTATAATCCCTAAACTTGTTCCTCCTGTCTCCCTCATGACAATATAGTTCGGCTAACTAGGGTCTCATTCACACATTCCAATCATGCATTCCGCGGTCTACCTCTGGGCACGCTGCCATTTACTTTACCTTGATATACTTTTTTCGTTAGTCGTCCTTCCTTTATTCTCTCAACATGCCTGAACCATCTTAACCGATTTCTTTCCCATGTCTCAACTAGCGTTTCTTCGATTGGTAAAAAATGAATGCTAGAGAAGTAGGAATTAGAATATCTTTCGAAAACGAATGAGACCAAGAAAAATACTTGAAATTCTAGTATCGAAATGCAGCACTACCAAAAAGTATCGCAAATTTTTTTTACTAAAGACAATCCTGTCGAACCAAACATTTTTAAATAGATAATAAATGTACAATACAATGCAATTTTCTATCATAAATATTGATTAATGATATATAAGACATATTTAAATTCAAAAATTGTTCCAAATGTTTCAGTTTGCCCTGGTTTTCCGCCAGATTATTATCCCCGAGCCTCAAATATCCCTGAAGGTTTTTACACATTTGCCATTAACCCAGGAGAATATGATGGTGCTCACACCTGGCATGCAGAGACACGAACCCTGGTACTACTGAGAATTTCTTTCGGTGTATGGGCAGTAAACAATCTTATATTGGGAAGGAACTATGAGGGTCATATACAAGGAATATATAATAATCGAGGTCAAGCAACTTATAAAAATATGACATCCGAAGATATCCTCCCATTGAGTCGAGAAATGCGTGAAGAATTTCATTTAAATATACGACTTTTTATACCTCCACCACACAATCATGCAAAATGAGTTACTCAAATTTTTTTAAAAACTGCGCTGTTATCGACGGATTGCTTCCTTTGTATGTACATATGATATGTTAAAATGCGAATAATGAAAAAGTACAATTTCGATATTACCATATTGCCATTAACTGCAGTTCATATTTTTTTATTTCTACTTTAAATAAAAAATTATATTTCTCAATTAGAAAAATATACCAAATGTGTTTGACTTTGAGTGTAATTATTTGAAAATTTTGAACAAATTATTTTTATGATTCGATAATAAGGGACAATATTTAAATTACGTAACAGCTCAAAGGGGAGGAGGGCGAGACCATCTGTTATGGAAGGGGGCAAAAACTTTTTTCTGAATATTATATTTTTAGTAATAAATTTTATTATTTGTTTGAAAATTTAACAATTTTCTTAAAAAGACATCATTTTTGGTTGCATATTCAACTGTTTTATTAAAAATTCGTGATTTGGGTTAAAAATTCAGATGTTTTCGTATAAAATTAAAATTTTGTTTAAAATTCATATATTGTTGCTGATAAGTCAACTGAAATATTTTTTGGATGAAAACTACTTTTTCTGAAAATTTTGATATTAGCTATAAGAATTTACCTGTCTTAGTAGAATTTTTATTTTTTATGGACCAAAATGCAACTGTTGGGTTAAAAATTTAACAATTTGGTTAAAAAACCATAAATACTTTTTGTTTAAAAATTCGACTATTTAGCAGAAAATTAACGTATTGTTAACTGTTTACTATTTTGGAAAGTAAACTGAAATCTTCTTTGGATAAAGTATAACTTTTTTTAAGGATTTTTTTCGTTTATCTGCTTTAGAAGAAATGTCATCTTTCTTGAATAAAAATAAAAATTTAGATTTAAAAATTCAACTCTTTTTTGAAAGTTTCTGTTTTTGATTTTTAAATTTAGCTGTATTAGCAGAAATTATATCTTTATTCGATAAAAATGCAACCATTTGGTTGAAAATTCAACAAATTTGTTCAAAAGTGATACTTTTTGAGTTAAATTTCTGCTGTTTTCTTGAAAATTTAACAATTTTGTAAAAATGTGGTATTTGTATCAATTTAATATTTTGGCGTTGAAAAGAAAACTCAAATCTTCTCTAAACGAAAATTAAATTTTTTAAATAATTTTTTAAAATAAATTTAATGTTTTTCAAGATTTTTTTGAAGAGGAATGTTATGTTTTTCAGATAAAAATGCAACTGTTTGGTTTGAAATTAAACCTTATATTTTTAAAGTCATACTTTAATTTTTTCGTAGAAATTTATTTATTTTCCATAGTAATCTATTTTCGATGAATACATTTTTTCTGCAAATTTTTATTTTTAATTTAAAAGTTCTTTTTTTTCAGTATAAATATTGCACCTTTCCTGAAAAAATGCAACAGTTTTGTTGAAAATTAAATTATTTAATAGAAAATTTACTTTTTGTTTAAAACTTCTATTTTTGTGTTGTAAACTCAATTGAAATTTTTCTGGAATAAGAATCTTGTTAAAAAGTTATACTTTTTGGTTTAGAATTTAAATATTTAGCACGAAAGTAACTCATTGTTTATAATTGTTATTTTGAGTTGGAAACTAAACTTGAATAATCTTTAGATAATTTTTTAACTATTTTTAAATGTTTTTTTTTTAATTTATCTGTTTCCTGAATAAAAATGATACTATTTGGTTAAAAATTCAAAAAATTTGTTGTAAAATCATACTTCTTGATTAAAAATACTGCTGTTTTGTTAAAAATTTAAATATTCTGTAGAAAGTTTACATTTTTTTTTTAATTTATCATTTTTTTGTTAAAAAAAGACCTGAAATCTTTTCTAGATGAAAATACAACTTTAAGAAAATGTAATTAAAAATTCACCTATTTAAAGAGAAATCTTATGTTTTTTAGATAACAATGGAACTGTTTGGTTAAAAATTAAACTATATATTTTTAAAGTCATACTTTCGAATTGCAAATTAAATTTTTTAGTAGAAACTTATTTATTCTCCATTGTAGTCTATTTTCGATAAAAACTATTTTTTTGGAAAATTTTTATTTTTGATTTAAAATTATATCTTTTTTAGTGTAAATATTACACCTTTCCTGGAAAAATGCAACAGTTTTGTTAAAAATTAAATTTTTTAATAGGAAATTTACTTTTTGTTTAAAATCCCTATTTTTCTGTTGTAAAGTCAATTGAAATCTTTCTGGATTAAGAATTTTGTTTAACAGTTATACTTTTTGGTTCAGAATTGGACTATTTAGCACGAAAGTAACCTATTGTGATGAAGTTCACTTCTTCAGGGCTGACCTGAAACTGAGGTATCAGGTTATGTTGTTCTTATGCATACTCTCTACGATGCCTGCGATTGGTCAGAGCGCCCCATCATGGAGACAGGACGCACCTGATTAGCCAATCAAGTCTTATTTAAAAAATCCGGGAGGACGGAAAGCCAAATCGCATTGGTATTATAACCGTTGTCCCTATTGATGTTATTAGGGTGCTTTAAGATTTTCGATATGATGTTCAGCTAGTGCTGATTGCGTGAAATGTTTTAGTCTGACTTTACTCTCATATTCCTTTATACGTTGGCTCACCACTCTCCCGGTTTCTCCAATATAGACTTTGCCACTAGAACAAGGGATTTTATATACACCTTGATCACTGAGAGGTGCTTTTTTGTCTTTAGGATTGTTAAGAAGCTGTCCTATTTTTGTAGGTGGTTTAAATATGGTTTGGATGTTGTGTTTGTTGAGAATTCTTCCTATTCGTTCTGTGACACTTTGGATGTAGGGTAGGACGGTAGTCGTTTTTCTCTCTCTTTCTTTATTAGGTTCTTTTAAATCGTTTTCTTGGGTGTATTTTCTTATTGCTTTATCAATTTGTTTGTTAGTGTAATCATATTCTGTATTAGGATCTATTTAACGTTTTGTAATTCCTTTTGTAAATTATGTTCATCTGATATGGAGACAGCTCTGTATACAAGGGGGTTGATGACCGATTGCTTTTGAAATGGGTGATGGTGAGAGGAAGCATGTAGGTATCTTTTTCTATGGGTGTGTTTTCTGTAAACTTTATGTCCTAATGTGTTATCTGATTTTTTGTAAACTAGTACGTCCAAGAAAGGCAATTTTCCGTTTTGTTCAATTTCCATAGTGAATTGGATATTCGGATGTAATTGATTGATGAAATCGAAAAACTTATTTAGTTCATTTAGTCCATGTCGCTAGATGACAAAGGTGTCGTCCAC
>JAAAKG020135440.1:0-13524 GCA_010014905.2 Druon quercuslanigerum
TTAACAAAAATAACTAAGAATGAATTATTAATAGCAACAAGAACAGTTTTGAATGGTACGGTTTTTTCTTTTAATAAAAAATTCTTTAAACAAATATCAGATTGCCCTATGGGCTCGCTCTCATCTCCGGTAGTTTCAGATTTAGTTATACAAGACATTGAAACAAGAGCACTTGAATTATTAGATTTTAAACCTGTTCTATATAAGATATATGTTGATGATATCATAACAACTGTTCCTTCTGATAAAAATGATTTTTTTGTAAATGTGTTCAATAGTATAGACGAATGCATTAAACACCCACGAAGTTGAAATATGTAACGTTATAAACTACCTTGATTTACAAATAATGAAAGTTCCAAATGGCGATTTACTAACCAATTGGTTTAGAACCCATCTTGGTTCTGGCGATATATTAATTTTAATTCACACAATTTATTTTGTCATAAATTCAGATTAAGAAAAGGTTTAGTAGATAGATGTGTCAAATTAAGTTACATTCAATTTAGAAAAGAAAACTTAAATCAATTAAAAACAACATTATCATATAATAACTATCCTCTTCCTTTGATTAATAAAATTATTATAGATCGCGTTCATGAAATTTTTAACAGCACTAACGATAAGAACAAATGTAGTAATGCTCACAACAAAATTTGATTTAGAAGTTACTTTACCGTATATACAAGGTCTTTTCGAACGTTTGCGACGTTCATTAAAAAATTTCATATAAACGTTTATTTCAGAACACCAATAATTTAGGTAAACATTTATTGAAAATAAAGGACAGTGATAGCATTAAAAATTCATCTGGTGTTATTTACATGATAAAATGCAAACTTTGTACCACAGGTTACATAGGTGAAATTGGTAGAGGATTAAAGACTAGATTTGCTGAACACAGAAAGGTTATGAAATTGGCAATTTAAATACTGGTTTATCACAGCACTCTTGAAATTTTAATCATTATTTCGATTTTGATTTTAATAATATTAAAATATTAGCTTCTGAAAAAAGCACTGATCAAAGACGTATTATTGAATCTATATTTATAAACAAATATCGCAACATTTCTATCAATTTACAAACTGAAATTTTAAGTATCAATAAAATTTATCAAAGTATAATAAATTAATGTCATCTTTGTTAGTTTAAAATACATTCTTTTAAAGAAATAACAGAACGTTGTCTTTTATTGTTTAGTTTTTTGTCTTTCTGTATGCTAATGACAGATAATGGCATACATTTGAAAAACTTCAAATGGCGGATCCAATATGGCGGCCAAAAACTCCTAAAAGGGGTATTTTGACCCTAATAGGAGTACAACTATGAATTCAATCGTCTTGTGATTGCGGTTATGAGTATTTATAATATCGCTGAATACAAATGTAGCATTTACATTTCTAAATTTAAATGGCGGATCCAATATAGCGGCCGAAAACTCCTCAAATGTGTATTTTCGCCCCAATATGGGTACAACCGTAATTAAAACCGTCCTGTAAGTGCTCTTATGATTATTTGTGATATCCCTAAATACAAATGTAGTATTTAAATTTTTTAATCCACAATGGTGGATCCAATATGGCGGCCGAAAACTCCTAAAATGGGAATTTTAGCCCCAATGAGGGTACAACCGTAATTGCAACCGTCTTGGGAGTGCGCTATAAGTGTTTATAATATCGCTGAATGCGGATGTACTATTTAAATTTTGTAATAAAAAATTGTGTATCCAATATGGTGACATGACACTCCTAAAATGGGTATTTTGGCCCTAATACGGGTACAAACATAAAGGAAACCATCTTGTGAGTGCGGTTATAAGGGCTTGTGATATCGCTGATTAATAATATAGCAATTATTATTAAAATTCAAAATTGCCTATCCAATATGGCAGTTGAAAATTTCCAAAATGTTTTTTTTTCGTCTCATAAGTGTACCCTTAGTATCACGGACTTCTAAGCACTCCTACGAAAGGTTAATAGTGTCCCTGATTACAGATGTAGTAAGTAAATTTAAAAATTCTAAATGGTGGATCCAATATGGCAATATGGTTATAGAAAATATAACTCAATTTAAATATCATAACATGAACTCGGTAAAGATTAATTTGAAAATGAGCTCTCTGTGTTTGGCAGGGTTGAGACTGTCATGAAATGAAAAATTATGTCATGCCCACATTTATCTTTTTTTCGTTTATTTTTTTATTTTAATTTTGTTTTTGAATTTTGTATTTATTTTATCTATTTTTATTTTATTTTTTTATTTTTTTTTAAACTTAAGTAATAAAAAACGTGAACGTTTTGATGATATTTCTTCAACTAATTATGTTTTAGAATTATTTTTCAAATAAATAAATTTTTTGAGAATGTTTTATTCTATTAATTGTGGATATTTTTTCTTTATAAATTAAAGTTCAATACCCTTAGCAGCGTTTGAGTACCTTTTCATTATCCAAGTCTGTGATTGATTGATAGAGAAAGAGTGATATTTTTGAATTTTATTTATATGTGGAGCTTCATTAAATCTCTTATTTAATTAACGCGTGAATTTATTATGATCAGCTTTGCTAAAATAGAATACCGTATCTGCTTTTGCCGTGTGCAGTAACACAGTAATGCTATTCCGCTTCTAATCCAAAGTCTTGTTTGTGGTTACGAAGATTACTGAGTTGAAATCGATTGTTGAAATGTTGCTTTGCACCATCTGTCATGTATGTCAGTTTATTGACAATCCTAATTGTTCTTCTTATTTTCGGAATAACTCGCTTCTAAATTGTGTACACGGCAAAACTATCATTCATTAAACTTTCTGCTAAAAATATAGAACTGTTATGGTTTAATACATAATATTCTTTATGATAATATTTCACAGGTAAGGCAGTACATTGATCATTGTTAAAACGAAAAGATTGACAAGCATCTTGTACAACGTAAGTATTTCTCCATGTTTAAAATTTTCTTTTGTTGATGCAAAAGGAAAAAGAGCTGGAAAAGAAGTTGAGAAATGTTAGGATAGAAGATTCATTTCAGGGATCAGACACACGGAAGAGAGATGAGGGGATTAGAAGAACAAGGAGGGTAGATGGAGAGGAGCTGAATGATGAGGAGATAGAGAGGCAGATAAGGAAGTTGAAAAGGTCTAAGGCAGCAGGGCTGGACGGGGTAGAGGACGAAGCATGGCTGTTTTTGCCCCACAAGAAGTAAGGGAAGAGGCTGAAGGAGGTAGTAAGTATGGCGGGGTGGGGAGGGATTCCCAAGAGCGTTTTTTGTAGATCTAAAAGGCGCGTTTCCTTCAGTGGGTAGAGGGAGGTTGTGGAAGGCAATGGAAGAGTGGGGAGTAGAGAGAGGCCTGATCGAGAGGGTGAGGGAGGTATATAAGAAGACGAAAGATAGGGTGAGAGGAGGGGAGGGAATCTCTGAAGGTTTCTGGAAAGATAGGGGACGCCCGCTTAGCCCAACGCTGTTTGCAATTTTAATCACAGATATGGAACGTGTGCTAGTGGCCGGAGTGTTAGGAGGAGTTAGGGTAGGCGGCGTAAGGATATGGTCCATCGCATATGTAGGTGACATAGTGCTGACATCAAAGAGCGAAGAGGCTTTAAAGGAGGTTATGAAAAGGTGGAGAAGATAATTGGACAAAAAAAGGTTAGAGTTAAATGCGGATAGGTCAAAGGTTATGGTGTTCAGAAATGAAGGGGGAGAGATAAGGGAGAAGAGTGGAAGTGGGAGGGAAAAGCGGTACAGGAGGCGAAAGAGTTTGTGTACCTGGGCTTGCTGCTTCGGAGGAATGGGGGAGTTGATGGTCATATAAAAGAGAGAGTGAGAAGGGCAAATGTGGTGATGAGGCAAGTGTGGGGGCTGGGGAAGAGGTTGTTTGCTGATGATTTTGTAAGAAGAAGGAAATTGTTTAATTCGCTAGTGATGAGTTTCTTGTTTTACGGAGTGGTGGTGTGGGGATGGAAGGTAAGTGCGGAGGTAAATAGGATACAGGAGAGGTATGTAAAGTGGACACAGGAATTAGCAAGAAAACCGCCGAACTATATTGTCAGGAGGGAGACAGGAAGGACGAGTTTAGGGATTATAACGGGAAGCCTAGCGTGTAAATATGAAGAGAACAGACATCGGGGTGGAAGGATGAAGGTGGAAAGGCATAGGTATTTTAGAATGACTGGATTGCAGATAGATGAAGGAAACAGGGGATGAGAGAATAAGAGAGTCAAGGTTTAATGGGAACTATGCGTGGATTATTCCAAGGGAGAGAGCGCAATATTGGTGTGCGAAAGGTGAGCAAGGAAGACAGGAACTTATAGCGAGAATGAAATGCGGATGCATTGAAAGTTATAATAGGTTCTGGCTTCTTGGAGAAAATAGGATGTGTGAATTGTACGAGAACGGGGATGCAAAAGTGGAAAACTGCTTGGAAGAGTATGAAGAGGTGGAAAGGACTGGGACAAGCATGGAGGTATTGTTGCATCAAAGGAGGGACAAAAGAGCAGTGGCATGGGTGAAGGGGGTGTTGCGTAAGATAGAGAAGAAGATAAGTAAGGACGAAGATTAATAGAGAAGGAAAGATCGTATATAGGAGAGGAAGTAGATTTAAGAAGATTGTACATATTCTAAATAGTAGATAAGGATTGAAGATTAGCTGCGGAGGCAGAGGCTGGCAAGGCGAGGCAAAGCGAGAAAATAACGTCATGCTTGCGAGGCGAGAAAGTAGCTACATGCGTGCGATGCGATGTGAAGCAGGAAGACAAGGTCGGCTTAGAGATAATGTGTGGAGGGATGTTAGTTTTTAAAAGAGTTAGTTGTAAGAAAATTCTGTAAAAATGGATGTGTAAGCAGGTGAATTTTTTAAAGACAGCAGGCTGAAAAATAAACGTTTATCTACTTAAGACTGTTCTTTTGCTATGTAAGAATGAGATTTTAAGATTTATAATTTATCGCATAATTCATCGACAAAATTTGAAACATCTGATGTGATGGTATTTAATGTAGATATATGCATCCCTGACCATAGGCTATACTGCACTTTATCGATAGAAGCATTTGTTAAGATATCTAATAATTCTTTAGAGAAGGTCGATATATCAGGGAACTTCCAACATTGATCAAAGTAACACTCAGGCGTGGGATGCTTGCAAACAAGTAACTTTAAATAGTCATGATAATCACCCATCTGAACGTCCGTGCCTTTTGTTAAATTCTTAATATCAATAGCATCTAGCATCAATTTGCAATTCTGATGAATTGTATTGTATTGTCGTAACTTTGCAAGAGGCACTGAAACTTATTCGATGTTCGGGATATTGTACTTTGAAAGGCGTATGTAGTTCTTTCAAGTCTATTAGAATTCTTCGCTTTTGTATCTTGATGCGCTTAACATCAATTTTAGCTGAACCAACATCCTTCCTGCTACTCTTTGTTTTAGTAATGTCATCATTATTATAAAAATCTTTAACTTTTGCAATTGTGGAATCTGGTAAACTTTGACCCACCTTAGCAGTGGGATCAGCCAAGACTCCATACCTTGTTCTCAATTCTTTAGATTTCATAGCCGTGTGATAAGTCGTGTTGAATTCTTTTGCAACTTTCCTGATTCTCCATAACTCTGGTGCTATAGTAGGAATTTGTAGTTTCATATGATCACCTTTCTCTAAGTTTGCAAAGGACCCCGCAGAGTGTACATTAAAATCCGGCCCGGTCAAAAATTGCAATATAATATAGTTCGAAGACTCCTGATCAAAAAATCCTCATGGGTACTCGTGCAAAAAATCAAAAGTTTTCAAGTCAACGAATACAAGACTGTAGATTCCACCTTGAATATTTCGAACAGTATTCACATTGTCAGGACAACGCCATGATTTCGCCTATTATTACCAGGACAGCGCCATTTTATTGCCCCTATTAGCTGGACTGGTCTTACAAGTGTTTCTAGTATTGTCAGTGATTGTGCTGATCACAGTTTACTGAAAAATGTGAACCTCATCTTCAAGTTTCAAGCAGGACTACCGATCTGGATTTCTTGATCAGGAGGCTTTGAACTATATTATATTGAAATTTCAGCCAATTGGACCGGGACCGGATTCGAATGTAAATTGTGCGGGGTCCTGTATCCTTAAGCCCCTGCAGGAGTAATTTAGTAGACAGGACCACATGCTCTTATAACTTTCGTTTGAAGCTGGATGAGGAGTTATCATTAGTATTTGAAGGTACATTCATTTCATAAGTATCGCTTTCAGATACAGTTACTTCCATGATATTAGCAGTATCCTGATTTTCGTCGGCATAAATACGCGTCAGTGAACGTCACAATCGACAATCACTACATATTATTGAATTTTCAGACAAATTTAATTATCCTGCTAAAAGAGCCTTCGAGATTATTCTGAGTTTTTTCCTACGTTATGAGCAACTCCATCATTTTTATAATGTGTGACGATTGTTTTCAGCTTTGATGCGTACGGGACAACAAAATGACGATTGCTGCGATCGTTTTCTGTTTCGGCGCATACGCGACAAACTAATGCCTATTGCTGCGATCGTTTACTATTTTGGTTCCTTTGCGACAAACAAGTGACGATTGCGGCGCCATGCTTTTTATCAGAAAAAGCTTTAAAAATACTCGGGGGTTTTTTGGATTCAATTATCATGAGTCTGGACTCAGAGTTTTAAGCAAAATTCAGCAATAGTTCAAATTTCGGCGGCCATATTGAATGCTCTATTATAAAAATTTCAAAACCTGAGTTAAGATTCGTGATCAGCTACACCGAAACCCCGTTAGTGACGATTTTCAGCAAAATTCAACAATATTTCAATTTTCGATCGACACATTGGATCCCCATTTTGAATTTCAAGATTTAAATGCTACATTTTTATGCAGCGATATCATAAACACAATTAACCGCATTCACAAGACGGTTTTAATAAAGTTTTTACCCCTATTCCTGCCAAAACACCCATTTTAGGAGTTTTCGGCCGCAAAATTGGATCTGCCATTTGAAACTTTCAAATATATGAATTTAGCTGTCATTAGCGTACAAAATAATAAGAAATTTAACATTGAAACACAAAATTCTGTGGTCCTAAATATTTTTACGAATTTTTTTTTGCCTAGATTTTTAAAAGCTTGCACTTTATAAGCGCCGTATTGGAGCCGCCATATTTATTTTTCACAAAAAGTCAGTCATTAATAAAAACTACATAAATATACCTTTAAAATGAGCCCTTAACCAAAATGGATGACGAGTTTCATTAACAATTGTCCGAAGAATCTGACCTCTGGACTATCAATTGTTGTGTGTATAATGCAACGAGAGCTTTGGCCGAAGCGAACCGTAAAAAAACCAATGGTTGATCCTAAGACCAAAAGACGAATGCATCAACTCGCCATAAACATAAGCTGGGCAAGACAGTATGCGACCCGCATTCAGTGTGTGCTTGACTGCAAAACATCTGGCATAAATTTTACCGCCAATGTTTGAAAATTTGCGTGAGAACTCCAGTTTCGTTATGACACAATTAACAAGTCAAAACTGCTGACCGTCAGGCAGCTTATTGTTGAGAGAATACGGATACTATCTGACGCTAAGAGAAGACTAGAGCGGAGAGAGAGGTGGGTCAGAGAAAACCAACAGCTTCTCTCTGACCCATCTCGACTCTTCCAAGACCCCCTAGTTCATTTCGATCACCCGTACAAACCAGAGGAAGTCGAAGTATATTGGAGAAAAGTCTATGAAGTGCAAAATAGAGTGTACGAAGACTCAGAGAATATAAATAGCTTCAAGGAGCTGTATATAACAGCGCCCGAGGATGAATTCCCACCCATCACTGCCGAGGACGTAAAAAACATTACAGGGCAATCAATTGCCCTAATACTCTGTTTAAGATATTGACAGCGATCCTAAATGATAGGATTGTTCGGACAATCGGACCTGTGTGGCAAGCAATATATGAACAGCGCGGCTCGAAGAAAGGCGTAGAAGGATGTTGGAAGAACCTTCTCATCGATAGATGTGTCTGCAAAGATACAGCATCCTACCAAGGTGACCTATTGATTGCCTGGATTTATTACCGGAAAGCTTTTGATTCGAATTCCCATAGACATATCATCTGTCTTTTGGAAAGCTTAAATGTTCATCCTCAAATCGTGAGGTGCATAGAGAGACCGATGCCACTTTGGAAAACCAGATATACTATCTTATCTGGAAAAAATCGTGTGACAACAAACAAGTTTACCTTTCAGAGAGGTGTCTTTCAGGGCGATACCATGCGCCCACGCTAAATGCGTCCTAGGGGTACGTTTGCGGCAAACCTTCTAATCGAAAGAATAAGGTCACTCATTTAGTTTACATGTATGATCTTAAGATCTATGGTAAAAATAAAAAGCAATTACATATAACTCTAGGGATTGTCGAACGTTACACTAGGGAAACAGGAATGGAATTTAAGTACGGAATTTCTTATTAAATAACTTGAGAAATGAGTATAAACTGCTATCATGCCGTGGAATATCCAGAACATTGACAAACTACAGGTATTAAAACAAAATTTTTGGAGCTTTTTTCCAAAAAAATCACCCGATTTTAACTGGTTTTTACTTTGAGATTAGAAAAAAAGATTTTGGAAAAGATTCAAACGAAATCATTGAAAGTACGGAAAAAGCATTGAAGTAAGCAATTTCCTAGAAAAATAATATACTTTCATAATTATATAATCAGGAATTTTTCAATTAGTATACATTTTTTCAGTTCCAGAAAGACGTCGAAAACTCCCCTGTACGATCGAAATTTTCATTTACAGAAGTCACGTGTTTTTAAATCGTTTTGAATGCCCTTACTAGAAAAAATGAGGGGACTTAAGTCATCTGTTTTTCGCAATACGGATATCTATTCTCATAATATAAATGATTTTTTATGAGATTTAGTGTTGGCGATTGTCGTCTTGTCGCCAGTGATTCTCAAAAGATCCAATTTTAACTGCCGATTCTCTGTATCAAAGGGCGAAAAAATCTAGAAGAAATTTCTGTATTCTTTGGTTGCAAGGAAAGTCAAGGAACAACTAGTAAAGAACTTAAAAGTACATTCTCATCTGTAAACACGGTGCATATATATATATACATTTTATAGAATGACAGAGAAACTTTCTTATTTTTAAAACTAATGTAAAAAAGAAAATTGATCATTTTAGACCAATTGTTCACTCAAGTCCACGAATGTAAACAGTGACTGTCTATGTTTGGTAGAAAATCAGAATCACTATTAAGAGTAAACTGCTTGTTCAATTTTAATAATTGTTTATTGTATAAATGTTTCCTAATTCTACTTTCTACTGTCTCATATACTTCCCTATTTCCAAAAAATGTATTGTTTTATGTGAGTAAAGGCAAATTCCTGCCCTTCGGCGCTGTCCACTTCTCGTCAACCAGCGAATATGGAACACAGTTCACCATCAGGAAATTCCTGGCGTTCTCGTAAGGTCATTTTACAAATAGTTTGGATGTTATGGTTCATTACTTTTATTCTTATACCTGATAAATCATATAATCCACGAAAAATGCCCTGGTGATCCAATATTCCGATGTATGCTCCATTCATCTGATATGATACTGTAGGAAGTTGTTCCTTTGGTTCTATGAAGCGAAATTCACCACGTGATTTTGTTGTTAAAAACTGGTAAGTGTCAGGATAAATAATAGTTTCTACGTTTATTGGTTGGTGCTGAGACCCGTGAAATGGAATATTTCCGAAACGATCGATTTTAGCAAGAAAACATGGTCTGAGAGCAGAAGAAGGGCTGCTGTCAGGCGATGAAGATCTGCCACGTATTGGTCTAACAGGAGAAGATCTTCCAGGAACATGCGAACTTGAGGTACCAGGAGAGTCGGACTGCGAACTTAATTCTGTAAGAGGAAATGGAAAGTTAACGTCAAAAATTCTTTAAATGTATGTTTTCAGACTTTAAAGATTTATTCAAACAATAAATTCCAACTTTTGGTCATAGCGCTGGTGCCTTCACCAAGGTTTCAAATCTTAATAAAATGATAAAACAATATACATAAAGGTAGGAAAATTATTTCACTTTGGAATTGTTTATTATATTCTTATTTTCTATTAATCTGTATTATTTCAGTACGCTACTCACATTGTAAACTCTGATGAAGTTATCAGCGCTGGCACCAAAAGGTTTAAATTTTTTATTTGTATAAATAATTAAAATGTTTAAAGAAAGTGTTCACTCTATTCTACGTATGAGGCTCGATGATAAGTCAGTAACTTTGATCAGAGATTACGCTGAAATCGGAAGAGTGATATTGTGTATGAGTTTTTACATCTGAATGAAGCAAAAATACTGAGTTTTTATTTGATCTGTCAAATACAACATATTTTACAGGACTTGACATCGCATGAGTTTGAGTTTTGTTTGTCATGGAAGAAAATCAATTTCGTGTACTGATAAAATAAGAATTATTTTGAATAAAAACATTTATCGATAATAAGGAAAAGTTTTTAAATTGTTATGGGGGGAGGGGGCTCTGCGCCGACTCACGGCTGATTAACTGGAAACTGATTGAATGAAAAATAAAATTAACGATTTTATTGATTTATTTTCAACAAATCACCAGGCAGTACTTTGTTTCTTTCTTAGATAGATTTCGGGATGAAATATTAAAAGGGATAGGCGTTTGACCAAAATTGTTTCTGTAATCACTCACATGGGTGCCATTCCACCCCCACGGGACGTTGAAACGGGTAAGGCTCTGACCAATATTATTTCTGTGAACCATCACAGAAGCGCCGAACACTTACTGGACTCAGGCCTAATGTACTTACTAAATTTTGACAACGATTTCCTCATATATTATCAATCTGAGAGAAAAAAATAAAGAATAAAAGATGTCTATTTTTAATTGATCTACAATATGATTCTAAAAACTTTTGCGAATCAACAGACAAAAGCAAGAAGGACTAACAGCAAATACATGATCAAACCTTCAATGTTATTTTTGCTGTAAATTTAATCACTTAAGATCGCAATGTACTTTACGTAAAAACTATTGTAGTGATTATGGTAAGCAAGGTCAGAAGATATATGATTACCACTGCATGTTGGTGTGTAAGCCGAAAATGCACGATTCGAACCTCGATTTCCCTAGGTAGAATCGGAGATGTCGGATATGTTCATCTATATGGTTTGTTTACAAAATTTTGACAGCTGATGCGAATGTTCTTATAAAAAAATGAAATGCAGTTCAAAAATGATTAGAGATGCCATGACTTTCAGGAAGCATTTCAGAGGAGTGTAATCAGCAGGGGATGTGTAAAATTATTTGGTGTTTTTAAGTTTTAAGTACACACAAAAGAAATTTGAGGTTAGTTTATTTTTCTAGACGTACTGAAGTAGTTTTATTTTTCAATTTTATTTAAAATCGTAACAATGTTTTGAACATTTATAATATTTTCAACATTTATAATACTAAATAATTAATTAAATATTACAATATCATAAATACAAATAAAAGCGTTCAAAATTTAAAAGTGTATATTTCAATTGGACAATCTCTTAACGAAGTTATTTCCGATTGAAATTTAGAAAACAGAAAAATGGTAAAACGTTAAAAATTGAAATGTTTGTATATTAGAATTTTAAGAATAAGGTCTATAAAAATACAGAGCTCATTAAAGCAATCAAAATTTGATATTCAAAAATTTGGAACTAATAATTAAGAATAAATTTCAATTCGATGGGATATAAGTCTTCAAATTTTGAATTGTAGACTTGGAAGCTTATTTATAAGAAATTAATAATCATAAATAAATTGAAAGCGTTCAAAATTCAAACGTATATTTTTCCATTTAACAATCTCTAAATAAAATTTAGAAAACTAGTATTTGCTTTTAAATTAATATTTTTACTAGAAATAAATGGTTTCCCCGCTTTTTTCATCATTTTTAAAAATAATTTATTATTATTCATTCCGTTCTCGACTTTAATAATTTTTTATGTGGTTTTTATGAATTACGAAAATATTACAAAAATTGTATTATAGGATCTAGACCTATATTTTGACGTTAACAAATTTTAATAAATATTTGGTTTATTTACTATTTTTTTATTAGCATTTAAATTTCTGACATTATAAAGTATCCATTAGCAGACATTTTCAAATTTTGGTAATATTGTATATATTATAACTTTCAGAAATTGTATCATTCGGGAATTTTCTTTAGCCATATTTTTTCGGTGGTGTGAAATTTCGTAAATTGCTAGTTCGTGAATTATATTTTCGGTATTTTTCAATATTTGTGATTTTTGTTTCGTAGCAATAATATGTCATGACATACAGTTTTAGTGCCTTTGAAATAAATGTTTTAAAATAATAATTATTTAAAAAATTTTTATGAATGTAAAGTCGAAAACTTTGTGAGAAAATTAATTTTTGATTCTTATTCGAAAAATTTATACCATTTTGGTCGTTTAAAAAAGATTTAGGTTTCTTTTGAAAATTTGCAATAGTATAGATTTTACGTTAAACTACCGCAAAGAAATTCAAATGAAGTAAATTTCTTCCACCGATTTTAAAGAAAACTTTTCCCAATAATTTTTTTACAGGACATATAAACAGGATTTATCTGTGAGAAAAAAACAATGATTGTAGTACACCGAAATAGGTTCACTTCAGCATTTTGATTTGACTAAACGAATATTATAAAACTTGTTTTATTATTCAGTTTAAAAGCCGTAATATATTATTTTCTAATTTCTAAATATAAAAAAAACATTTTTTTGTTTTTCAACAATTATTTTTTTCACAAACTCAAGTGAATTATGAAAAAAACAACAAAAAATTTTCTTGAAAAAGTTGAGCCCTCCAATTCATTAGAATAACTTGAAAATTTGTTTAAACTGCCAAAGCAACTTTAATTTTTAGAAAAACTGAAAAATCTTGTTTATGAAAAAAGCCAACTTTAATTTTTCACTTGACATTTTTTAGATTAATAGTAATATGAAGGAGATCCTGTGAATTTCATCTTGCTGAACTAAGTAGAAAAATTCAGAAATTTTAAACTTCTGACATTTTATAATCAGAATTCTTTAAAGCTCGAAGTTAGTAAGTTTTCAAAACTCCCAATTACTAAAATTATATTTAACCGCCAAAAAAATAGTTGAATTTAACATTATTTCACCTGTTAAAATAATATTTTAAATGTATTGAAAATAATTTTTTCATGAATTCGAAACTTTTGTAATTTCGAGAATTTGCTGATTTCGGAAATTTTCGGTTTTTGATAATTCGGGTTATAAAATCTCGGTAATTATGCAGTATCGTCCATTTGACATTCCGGAATGTCAGTTTCCTTGAATTTTCGTTCCGAAATATTTTTATTTCCTTAATAAACATTTCCTTTATTTTATTTTGTATTATTCAAATTTTCCGAAATTTTCGTTTTTCACCAATTTTTTCTTTCGACAATTATATTAAACTTAAATAAAAATTAATACCAATAAATTAATGAAATTGAATATA